>JABASD010000088.1:0-127098 GCA_019776165.1 Pogonognathellus flavescens | reverse complement strand
AGTAACTTCGTTACTTAAAAAGTAACTTCGTTACTTAATAACTTCGTTACTTAATAACTTCGTTACTTAATAACTTCGTTACTTAATAATGACTAATCTACATAACACAAGGTTTCAAATATAGTACGACAAAATGAAAAATGCAACAAAATAGTCGAACCAAACTGAAATATAAATAAAATTGTCGTGAGTTTTGAGCCTGATTGTGTTATGTGACAGCCAGAATATTAAATAAAGTGAAAATAAGAAAAAAGAATACATGTTCGTACATTTGTACGTACCTGGGGTGGGTTGAAGTCTAGCTTTGGTTTCATCATTGGACGTGTGGCCGCTGCTGCTGCTGTCCACGTCAGATACGCCACTGTCGGCTGGACTTGGAGGAAGGGAACCTGTGAATTAAAGAGTCAGGAAATTAAAATCTGCAGAATAACATTAAGCAACACATATTGAATTATGGACATTCATCGATTTGGATTTGATCGGAGATGGAATATTCCCACAGGCAACTCCCAAGGCACATTCACGTAATACAAATGTGATTGCAGATAACGTGGAAGGAGCATGAAGAATTGTGAAACATTGCACCACACGTAATTCTAATCGAACTGTAAACAATGGTTGTAAAGAATTCGTTATTTGTTTCAGTTGTCGTATGAGTCTATTGTGTGGATGGTTTTTATTTGTGCTAATGCTGTTGAATGCAATGTAATTACAGACATTTCTTTATTAGCGATTAAAAATGGGACTACAAATTCATAAGTTGCATTGCAACGGCATAAAGTAAAACATGGTTGAGTGTGGAGTGCAGTATGAGTTGATTGTGGTGAATACGAAATGAAATTCTGCGAAGAGAATTAAAAATTGCATTTTTGTAATTAGTTCTAGTCTGTAAACTAGGCTAGAATTGCAGCAGTTACCTGAAGCCCTGCGCCGACTGAGTGTTAGCCTGGGCTGCAGATGGTCGCCTACTCACACATGCCCCACAGACATAGCTAAGAATTACCTACAGAAGTATTATATAGGCTGCAGTGATAATGCAATTTGGTATGAAACTTGGTTGTAGAATTAAATGAAAGTTATTGCTGTTGTTCGCAGAGCGAGCAGATGTGGAAAGAAGTCTCGAACAGGTTTTTTCTTCTGACTGGCTTTGAATGAAGAAACTCGCTTTTGACACGGCTCGAGAGCTTTTGCTGAGGAATTCACTGCATGGATGCAACACACGTAAGTGTGTAATGTAATCCACCAAGTTGCAAAGAATATTATGAAGAAATCAAGGTAGAGGTACAAGGTACAAGAGCACCATTAATGTAAGCGAGTTATCTGCACACTACACGTCTACCCCAGACACAGTCACAGCCTATCTGATCATTCTGAGCGACAAATTGGCAAACACAACCAGCATTATCGCACATTTACTGTAAATTGCTCTTTCGATTGAGAAACGACGCAGGAACACTACATTAGAACACGAGAGGAGTAGCTGCTGCAGTCGCTGTGGAGTCGCTTGTGCAGCTTGTGCAAAGGTAAAGGCAAAGGTGAAACAACGACGTTATGTCATAGTAAATAAAAGTCTGTGCAATCGTCAACTAATCATGTACTTACACAGCAAACACTATCGCATACCAATAATGCAATGTAATTCATGCTCCTTATAACTCTCTTGAAAAATTCACAGTGATGCAATTTAAGAAACATTAAAGCTAATAATGTGAGCCAGCCACAAGTGTAATAACACTTCAGTTGCATTTACAAATACACCACCACGTCACAAAGTCTCATGCTACTTTGATACTGCACATGTCCAGCTACACAAAAAATCTTCTGCATTCAATCTCCATCTTTTCCATCATAATGTATGCAGTTGAACATGCTAGTAAACACCACATAATATCACTGGCATCAAAATGACTAATTTCAAAAATTGATATTCGTTTCGACAGAGAGAATGACGAGTGAACAAAAGTCTACTGTACAGCGGACTAAGAAAAAGACGTAAAAATTCAAAGGCCAGGTTGATGCAAGAAGACGAATAACTTGTGCATAAGAGTATTTAGTTGAAACAATAAGAGTGATGGTTGAAAGGAGAAAAACTGGAAGTATTGGAAAGGGAAAAGATGAAGTAATGGCAATTACACGCAGAAGAGAAGAACAGAAAGCGAAAGAATGGAATGAATGTCATTACGAAAACGAAACAATGGAATAGACGAACAAAAACCTGCTGGGAGAATGAATCGTTTGTCGTATGAAAAATGACTTTTTCCACATGGAGGAATAAACGCGTGTAGAGATTAACGAAGGAAAACGGCCACTACGTAAATTCCAATGGGGAATGCAATCAATTGCAACACACGTGAGTATTAAATCTTATTGCTCCATTCTGGAAAATAAGCAGAGAGTGGGCACACACAGCCCCTGCCACCACAAAAGGCAGAGATACCTACAGAGATACAGAGCAGCAGTCGCAGTGCCAAATAAACTCCTGTCTCTACGTGTAATCGTAACAGACCATTCAACAAATACAAACAAGCCTTTCCGCTAACCTTCTTTCCTCCACTTAAACAACTTTTTCATTCCCTACAACTTGTACACACATTTTTGCAAACCCCTGTGCACAGTCGTCCCCACTATTTAACTACTTATGCAAGTATCGTCTCTCAGTCCGAAAGTTTTGTTTTTAATTTTTAAGGGTTTTTGATCTTTTTTAACACAATAATGTTGTACATTTTTTTCAATTAATATTACAAATATTTCAGAAGGAAATAGGATTGAAATAAATTTGTTGAACGGAACGCATGGAAGCTGTGGACTGGTATTTCTCACTTTTTGTTTTCAGAATTATTTATATTTATGTGAAAGTGTTTTTCATGTGGTAGGGTCATAAACGAAATGTCATTTGTGTGCATGACGAGTGGCGGAAAGAGGACTGTAAGGCAGACAGTCATTAGTATAGGAAGAGTGGATAGTTTGGTGGTAGTAAAGTAGCCTATAATTTTGGTTAATGTAAAAAATACGTGCAGAAGCGACGGAAAGGAGGCTAAGAAAAGGAATCGGAAGTGGATAATAAAATTGGTGCAAATCATCCGAGCGCACTAAAGGGAGACGAGCGTCATCACCTCCCTTCATTAACTTCTCACCACTTCTATTAGGACCCACCGCTTTTTTCACCCGAACTTCTTAACACTCCGCCAGAACACAACTACATCCAATACCGTTCACGAAACATGCAAACACCCTGCAATGCCATACAGAGCTATTCTAGCTATAGCAGAATATGTCACAGGAATTCAGTGCATTGTCTAGTCTGACTGATTGTCAAACGAGTTCCTTTGCTGTGACGCCGTGAGGCTGGTTACTACCTCCAATCAATCCTCCCGCTATTAACGGAATTACGCAGCCAACAGAAAAGGAATCGAATTTCGTCTTGAATGTTGTGCGAATTTTGTAGAGGAAATTCCTTGGGATTTGGTGGGAAGTGTTTGATGACACTCATTCAACTCTCCAGTGTGCCACTACTGTGTCGTGGTTGCTGCAAAGAGTCCCCCACCGCGATGCGTCCAGACTCGAAGCTTCTACAGATCTACCCGTAAATATATAAATAGGGACAAGCGGAATGACTCTGCCTTTCCTCCGCTTACTGACTGACAGTGACTGATAAGAATAAAACGTGCAGTTCATTCTCTACCCGTAAAACTAAATGACTTTTTTCAGTTTTTTCAGCGACGTTCTGATGACAACTTTGAGTAAACTCGAGCAAGATAGAACAAACCAGGAACATCTAGAAGTGTAAGAAGACAGAGATGATGCTCCGTCCTAATTCTCCCATGCACGGCACTATACACTATACTGCCTAAGAAATGCTTAAGAAATGCTTAAGAAATGCTTAAGAAACGCTTTATATGAAATGTTCTATACGAAATGTTCTATAGGAAATGGTGGAAAACAATCTGAGTTGGTGTATTGCTACTGTGTTGTGTTTCTGTTTTAGCATACAGCGAGAGACACTTACTACTACCACAGATATTACTAATATTGACTATAGGACTGAAGATAGGACTTGGTGTTTACCTATGACCAGATGGAAGGAGTAAGGAGGACTAAGGACGGAGGCTGCAGTCAAGTCAGCCGAGTGAGAAAAAAGAGATTTTTGGCCGAATACCAGAAAGAAAGAAAGAGGATTTGAAGTCTAAGTGTTGTAAAGTGTAAGTAGAGTATATAAGACTTCCCTAATATATGGGGAGTGTTGGTGCTACATGTTGGGGGTAGTGGAGTAATGTGAGTCCAAAAATGGTTTACACTTCGCTGTTGTCTGCGTTGCATGCCATGACAATTCCACTCTCACAGACAGACGTCAACCCGAAGAAACGACTTAAGAAGTCTATCGTTTTCTCTCGTCAAGTCTTTCATTCTGTATCAACTGCGAACAGTTTAGTTTACCATGCAAAACTGTGAATAGACTAAAAAACTCATTTCACACAACAGTTCTGGAGACTATTTACAATTACTTGGAATTGAAAAGACGAGTTGTAGGTCGACTGCGGCTGCTGCAGATACAGCAGAGGAGTCGCCGGAAAAAGCGGTGGTTGCGTTGAAGATGGAAATGCGATGAGTAAGTGAGTAAATGCTGGCAAGATCGAGAGCGTGTACTCAGTTGTGGAAGTGACGCGGCTTTTCCTTCATTTCCTATTCTCTGTCTTTAACTTACTCCAAAGAGAAATAGTTAAAGAGAAGTTGAGGATTTTTATACGAGACTATGCCCCCATCAACGAAAATTATATTCTCATCTCATTCCTTTTTCAATTCACTTCCTTTTCAAAGTAGTCGCAGCAGCCACGTCTTCAATACAGCCATCTACTGCTACAGCCGCAGCTCCGGCACACACAAGTCTCCGACTCAGTCAGCCAAAGTACTTCACACAGCAGTTTCTGTTTTCATGACAACTTTAGCCTTTTGCACTTTACATGACAAACACGTGGAACTCTCTCTCTGCCTCTCTAAACACTTTACGAGCACAAATCTTGTTAAATTTTAATTTCTTTTGCTTTTCCACAGATTCTCTACTTTATGATCTTCATGGGTTTCTACATACCCCGAGAAATGTACCGTCCGTCTGTTTGCACTAAACATGCGATGCATTAGAAAATAAACCGAAACGGAATTATGAGAACTCAGGCACCGACGGTGATGCTTACTCACTACTAATGCTCCTCCCGCTCAATGAAGCGGAAATAATAATATGCCAAGTACATACGAAGACTGCAGGCACTGCGGAAAACTACCCGTACTAAATGTCTGCTTAAAAAACGGCTGAAGTGAGAAAAATGGAATACAATTAGGACTTTCTGAGTGGATCTTCAATCATTATTCATACATACTCACAAGAGATCTGCTAAACCACATCTCTTTAAGAATTAATACTTTGAGTTTGAATGTCTATTGCCTCAGATGATTTCATTAAAATTACAAATTGTTTTCTTTTCACTGTTCTTCAGCCTTGTGCATGTTGATATGAAGGAGCAACTCACCGCAAGTAATTTATCTCTGGCGGAGGGTGCATACTATTTTTTGCCAAGGCTCACTTCAAGGCAGAGTTCTGATATTGTCACGCTCCAATTGTTTCCTGCTAATATTAAAATGAGGATCCTTAGTGGAAATTATGCACTTCGAATAAAGCTCCAACTCTTCTTTTTCTTTCCACTCGCCTGAACAGGAATAAGAGAATTGAGCATTTCCAAGAAACTTCTCCCATTCCACCTTCAGCTCTTCAAGATGACGCTGCGTGTATTTACAGGGGCAATTAAGCCATCCTGTACAGAATGTACTTGTGGAAGGTGCCTGCACGTGTACTGCACTCCAGTGGGTAGTCCTCCAAGAATTTTTTCATGTGGTTAACTTATGACAAAAGGAAATAAAAAGCCTCGAAGAAGGATTTAACTAGGCCACTCTGGGAGTCGGTTCTCAGATGGCCATGGGTCCGCTTGCCTGGGACAAGCAGTCTAGCTTTGCACTCCGCTAGTCCCTACCTTCTTCCATCAACAGATCTTAATCTGAAAACAGTTTACCTGCCACCAGTCTGTCTTCTTGCCCCGCACACTTCTAATGCTTCCACTCTTTACATCCTCAACACCTAAACATCCTTCCTAACTGTTTCTTCTAGCTGCGTCTTCAGGCTTCACCCAATTCCTCTACCTTTGCTCCTTTCAAATCATATGCTGCACTACAGCCAACAATTGTCACTCATGGTCTCATCTAATGCAACCAAACATGAACGTGGCTGCAGTAAGTCACAATATTTTATCTGTAAAATCTGCAAATGTTGAAGCTCCAATTTGGACTAGAAGTTGCCGTGGGGATATTTTTCTCTTGATCTCGCTGTTACGTTATAAAGAGAGAGGGAGTGGAATTGTTACCTGATCCAGAAGTGTAGGTGTGTCTGTGATTTCCGAGGATTCCATTGGGATTTCCTTGCAAAGAGCTGAGAAGTGGTGAGGACACGGGATGATGATTTAAAATCCCTTGAAGGAGCGTCCGTGGTGGAGACGTTCTTGGAGATCTACGTCCTTCCAAGTCCAACAGCCCATTCGGTGTAATCAACCTTACTCCACTGTTGTCAACTAAAAGAAAACAAAGAAAATAACCGTTTACTCAAACATTCAAATGTAACTGTCTTTATTCAACAACATTGGTACAAGAAGGGTGCCTATTTCCTATACTCTCCGTGCACGATGCCTTCAGTGCACCTCAGATGCTTATTCACCTATACCTACAGTGTGCCTCCCTATTTAAAGTGCTGCGCATAAAAAACAAGTCAAAAGATACGGGTGTCAACCAGGGCATGGGTAATGGTAATATAACATAATAACCACTCGACCCAAGCCTCAAACATCCTTTCATATAAAGTAAACCCAACAGAATTCCTCTGCTCCTTTATCTCGAAGCGTAAACGACTCATTTTAATGTTCTAATACAACAAGAAACAGTTTCAAGATCCTTTACGTTTGATTCAATCCTTTGAAGAAAAACTGTTATAGCCTTCATGTGTATATGTCGTATATGGTGCATATTACACGTCGAAGTAGTCATTCCCTCTTCCTTTTTATTTTTTCTGCTATGTCTGCCTACTTTTTCAGTGCACTTACTAGCAAGTATCGCTAGCTATCTCCTTCCAGTTGATTCTTATCGAAATATTATGAGGATCATGACTGAGAATATGGCATCAACGATTTCCCGTACGTTTCCAACAGCTATTACTACTGCCATTAAATTTCTGCTCCTATCACCAGCAGAGCCTTCCATCTTCTTCAACTCCTTCTTCATTTCCTGCCTTTCCTCAAACTTTTTCGTACTGCACACAGCTCGGCGCTAACACAAACGTCTCAGTCTAAACCATTTCATTCATGCCACAATAATAATAATAACGCATATGGACAATGAGACCCTTCAATTTATCCATGTCGCTACTTTACTTGTTATCAACATCCGAATCGGACCGTTGTGCCTTCACTTCGTTCGCGGTTCTTCTACATAGTTTTCAGGTCTAGCTCCCTTGCACTTACAGCTCCTTCCGATGGTCACCCATCGAAACGGTTAAGGCAGCCGTGTGGATCGCCACACGCTCAACCTCTCCTAAACTCACAACGTCCACACTGCCCAATACACCACTACACTCATTATCATTCAGCAAGTCTAGTCATATCTAACTACATTTTCATTAGCCCATTTTACAAATGATGCTATAATATGCTTATACCTAGAATAGTCACACATCAAAACCGACACATTTTCCCCCGAAATCCTTTCGACTGTCCGAAATGAATTACATAACATCCATGCTCATAAAAATGTAGCTTTAAATAGAAATATTACGATGTTGCTTTTAACCAAGATTGTATCATCAATCCGATCAACTATGAAGAAATCAACGGCGACATGAAACTACAACAAGATCGAGACATGTTCATCGTAAAATGATGTTTAAGCTGCTTTGGTAGCAAGATTGTCTGCTATACAAATTTTTCCTTTCTTTCAGCTGCAATAGAAGAAATAGAATGCAAATATAAATCGAGAGTAAATAAGAAGCAAAATGTGAATCTATCCTACAGGACGAGTACATTTGATGTGTGGATTTGTGTGCCCGTCTGCTTGTAGCGAGTATGCACAAGAGTAGCACACAATAGAGATATGTTGTAGCATTTGTAGATATTGTTATATAATAAGTGGGCACTTCTGGAGCTGAAAAGAAGATCACCGGCGGAGTTGAGAAGGAAGGCTGGTGAATTGTAGTTGTAACATAGAAATGTTGTTACTCGTAAAGTGAAGTCTACAAATGGTTTTTCTCATTGTCAAAGTTTCTCATAAACATGGTCATAACACAGATAGGTAGTGTGTAATAAATACAGTAAAGTAATGTAAGGAGGGAGTTGTGTTGTTACGTGTAACAGTCTCGTTGAGTTACTTCTTTTCCAGATAGTGCAGGCAGATTGGTTGTTTCTAACCGCATTGTGCTCCGTTCTTGTACACCGTCCACAGATCGAAGCAGGTTGTGGCGTGTCTGTGTCTTTGTGTAACAAGAGCAAGGCAGAATACCATACAACATGAATGCGCAGTGGTTTAAAACAAGTCGGACGAAACCAAATATAAGTTTTTTCTACTTAACCTGAAGGAAACGACTTTAATCATCGTTCGTCTTCAATGCACTACGCTACAGTACACATAATACACAATCTCCTCCATACTTCCTTTTGCCATGCAAGCAAGAAATACAAAACTAACAGTCAAGTGTGTGAACCGAATGAAAGTCGTCTTTGTCTGTGTTTAGCATTAACTTGGAACAAATAAAGTATAAAAGTAAAACAGGTATATAGGAATAGCTGGCTACGTGAAAAATGTACATGATATGAAAAGAAGACGAGAAGAAGTAAGAGAAGAAGAACCAGAAACTAAAACCAAAGGAAACCAAGGCCATGGAAATAAAACCTGCAACCTCAAACGGAAATATTATTACATTACATTGTATTGCTCCCATACGCATACAGGTAGAACATAGAGCGAGAAAAAGAGTGGGTAGTGTAGGTACCTGTCTGTGGTTGTATTTGTACACACATGCACAGGTAGTGCGCTCGCTAATGTTTACTCTACACGTACACCCACTTGTAGAAATATGAACAGACCAACACAAGAACTAGTAGGACAGCGAAAATCCCCGCAGGAGGACATCCCCTTAAAACATCCTTCTCTGTGTGGAATACATAATGTAAAAGTATTCGTAATAATATAAAAGTATTCATAATAATAATAACAAAATCTAAGCGCTGTAGAGACTACGGTCGGAGGAAATGGCTACAGAGACAGGGAGCGATGGAAAGAGGCAGGCATGTTGTTTACATGTAGGAGCTATTAAGTGTGCAGTAAGTTGGACACAGATGAGAGGAGATGAAATAAAATGAAAGGGTTTGATGAGATAGTCAATGCAATAGCATTACACGGCGTTACATAATTTCGATTACCTCTATGTGCATCCCATCACATTACATTGCCTATCTCTGCAATGCAACTATTTATGTAGATTATCTTATTGTGTTCCCTAGACGGATAGCAGTCCATTGTGTTCGCAGTCGCTGTACACACATCTCTCTCACTCTCCTGCACAGCACACACACAACACATATACAGAATATATGTATAATATGAAATATGCACAGATACTATATGCACAGAATGCATATTATAAGAATGTACACCTAAGTAATAGAGTACCTGTTGTTATAGTGTGTTGTGCAACAACGTTGATGCCTATACACACACGGTCTCTTACACAAGTCTCGTAGTGCTATACTGCATTCATGCACTTGCCTCTCTCATTCTCAGTCTTATTTCGTTACTTCACACTCGACGAGTACTCTCACAATGACGCTTCAGCTTTACCTTGTCCTGATTACCGTTTCTTTCGTCTCTACTCTTTACCGGCGGTGGCCCACTCCATACAACCAGCAAATAACCAAACATCTTACAACCAACACTTTTTACAAGCGCAACACTCACCGTCTCCACCACCATCTACAAGCCATGTGCACTCCAACCTACTACTTACTTAGCCATTTCACACTACATTTCTGCCTGTCTGTAGCACCAACGTGAATCAAAACCCTTTTATTAAAAAATAGTACAACCAGTCTCATTTGAGCACAGAAATGTGATGAGACCAAATCCTTTCGCTTTACGTGCAGACATGTTATATCAAATATGTAAGAATAATATTAGATAGCATACTGGCCACGTAGTTATAGAGCACACAAATAATCACCATCTGTTTGTGTCTCTTACATTCAAGTCATGACGTGTTCGTTCTGATGTACAGGGAACTGCTCTTGAATAATATTTCTTCATTTTTATATAAATAAAAATGGATTTTTCATAGTAACTACTTGTGGAATGGCGATGACAAAGTACAAAGGGCACGTAGTAACAAATGTGTTTGCAAAATATTCATCTGGTCGGGTCCCACAGACAGAACTCCAGAGATGAGTTTAGCTGACATTTCAGTATTTTTAGTATTAGGGCCACTTTAAGCCGTTCTTCAATAATAAACATGAGAGTGTGGAGTGAGATGGTTAAGACCTGAATAGCATTAGACTAGCTACTACACTAGTTCCACCAGCAGCAGCTAATTGAGGGAATGGTTGGTGAGACTGAGCTCGTGTGTAATACAACGTGTAAGTTATAGGCAGGATTTATAGCCGTAACTGCTAGCTGCCAGTGGCTGAAAACAATTGCCTACTCATTGTAGAGAAAATCCCACGATTGTGTGTGATGGTAAACAAAAAGGAAGCTGAACAAGTCTTTTCAGTGCTCCAGTCCCGTCAGTCATTTCTGTGAAACTCTTTACACGCGTCGAAAGGAAACGATACGGAACCACCTTACACCTTCCCCATATCTTTACATACACTTCACCAATACCAGGAATCCTCTGTGAATGTCCACAGGCGGACATCCCGGTTGGTGATAAGAAAACGAATATAGCATTATGATGATCACCAGATTTGCCTAGAATTTTATTCCAGCATAACGATCCACCGATATCCGTGCTTCTTACATTGCATTTCACATTCCAACAGCAAGGAATGTTTTCATGTGTACACAGATCAGCTCAATGCGCACGCACAAATTTGTCAGCAAAGTTTTCATTGCATCGCAGTGAAGTGACGAGGAAATGTTACAATATGAACTCAATGGCTGCAATAACAATGGAAGTTCCCAATAATAGAAAAGAGCTGGATAGCAGAGCGAAAAGAGGCTCGACTGCATCGCACGACTACTCTACCTGAATCAGCTCCAAAAAATTCAATTGAATTCAGAACTGGATAGTCACAGCTTTAAATCACACTACTTTTCCTGCATGCTATAGTTGTTCGTATAAATGAGAGGTTCTACGCTAGACGCTCTTCCTCAAAAAGTCGCATAAAAAATCTTACACACGTGTACGCGTATCTCAAATCTCCAGTCATTCCTCAACCGACCAAAGTTGTTTCGTAGTTGAGAAATCCTCTCTGCTCAAGTCTCAACTGCAAAGTCCACCTTCCTTCTTCTCCACTTTTCTTATGTGTCTGCACTCACAGGCAGTCCTTTAGCATTATAGGAACATCATCTGCGATTTAATTGCCTTGTGCGAGATGATATGACTGATTTTCCAAAAAATGCAACAGGCAGCCAACAATGAATTACTAAATTCTGCTCTGCATTTCCCATTTTATTTTAATAATGTTTGACAAGAAATGGCAAAGAAGCACTGACACAACATTCCCCTACTTGTATCCATACAGCTTAAACTTTAAACATTTTCCTGCCGGACAAGATAAAGTGTAGTACAATGATATCATTAGAATCTAGAAACTTTTAAGATTTAATGTGATCCATTTTACAACTGAAAATATCATTTAAAACAATGTAACACGGTAGCTACTAGCTACAGACCATTTTGTTGGAAGAGAAGGATAAAAAGAGATAATATTACACGAGTCGTAGTATTTGGATTCCCAGACTGTAGAGAATTGTTTTGAAGATTTAAAATGTGTAGTTTTGGTATTAGTAGACAATGATGTAAAGGATGAGTTATGTAAACATTTTGTATCACATCATGAGTGATTATGGCTACAAACAAGGAAAACTGAGTTAGTGGAAAAGAATGTAGAAAAAAGCGGAGAAAAAATGCTCAGTTCCAGACATCATCATCATAATCGTCATACAGAAAATAAAATAACTCATCTGTGCAAGGTCAAACAAACGATTTACCCTTTCTGTACAGCAATGCCATGCTAATGGAACAGGAAGCCTTTTTCCCCATTCCATTATTATTATTATTATCTGTGTTATGATTCTCACAGAGTCCTTTCCAATGGGCAACCCAAGTAAGTATCCCACTACTACACTAAACCAACATATTATGACATGACGCCCTTTGTTCCGCTCTCTCTCCCACATTTCTCCATCTCAACCAACGACTTACTAATACCCCGAACGAATATCATTTCGTGTTCTATGCTCTCTCTCAGCCAAGTAGACAGATTCTATAATGACTCAAGTGTCTTTAGGCCATGTCGAATAGGAGCAGACTTGAAAGAACTACTAAAAACAAAAATAAAGCTAAGGCCTTGCTGGGCCTTAGCTGAAGATTAAAGATGAGCCCTTCTAGTCTCATCTCTCTTTCTCGCGAGTGTTTTGGTTTCTCTCGAGAAAACTCAATCACATCCCTAAATACATTCAGATAACCAAAAACTCGCTTTGTTTTTCTAGTAAGTCTCGTTTCGTCTGTGAAATGTTAGTTAACTCCATCTCAAAATTCCTTCCCCTTTTTACAGCTATTCAGCCTCCCTCTGCAACAAACAAAAAATTAAATTTTCCTACTCTGTAACTATTTGTTCTATTCTACGTTCAAATTATGCAGCCAGAAGATGAGCATATGCACTCAGTCCTCGGATACTAATAAAACATACATCACTAAAATGTTAGAACAGTTTCTCCATCGGCGGACGAGGAACAGGAGAAAATGATTATTATCAACTAATCACTTTAGTAACCAATTAGGCTTACATTGGCGGAAGATAAAAGTGTAAGTACTTACAAAACATGCACTGCAGCTACATGTCGTGTATTAGGAATGACGACACGATTCCACTACAACGAGTAGGTTGAGTGGGAGTGTTACAACATAATACACAGGAAATTAATTTCCAGTCACTTCATTTACAATTCTTCTCATTTGAAAGCCGAAGTTACAGAACTCAATTTTTAGCAATTTATACTTTATCCTGTTGCATCTGACATTCAATCTGCGTGCTAAATTTATTTCGTCACAGCAAAATTAATCAACCTAAGAGCTAGTAAAGCAACTTCTGTGTGTCGTGCATTATCTTACAATTCGCTTCCTGCAGAATCAACTTAAGATCACGCTCCGTCTCAAAAATGCGTAATGTTGCATCCGAGAAAGGGGGTGGTCGTCTCCTCCCCCACTCGAGGAATGAGCTGTACAGATGTGCTATATAGAGATACATGTAATGAACAGTGCGGCTGCAATACACACGTTATGTTGTGATGGACTGAACGAATTATAATTTGTAGCAATATTTGAATGGTTTTTAATTTGCTTGCGGCTGTGCTGCCATTTTACGTGGGTCTACATATGAGTCCATGATTGTGGCTGTTGTGTGTTAAAATGTGGCTAGATGTTTGTAGTCAAAGTTAAGATTTAATAAGTTGTATCGTGACGACCCTGCCCTACAGCGTTCATTTCGCCATCGTGAGTCCCTTTCATTTCAATTAGTAAATTCTCTGAATACATTTCAACTTTGCATTGCTGTATAAGGATAAATAATATTTACTACACGTCAACTCTTTGCCTTATCAAGGCATACGATTGCATATTCTTTTGCTCCACTCAATTTCATTCTAATCTTGCCTTTTCCTTTCATTCACATTCATTTATTTAACAACTCCATTTACGTCTTGTTAAAATTCACAATGGAAAATTCTCCTCCCTTCTTTCAAAGGAAGCTGACTCAATTCATGTTCAGCAACACACAAAACCAACGGACAAAACTGCTTGCTCTTTATTTCTGAAAACGACACTTCAGCATCGTCCTGTGTATAAATAGTCCGTAGATAAATAATATGGAGCGTGTTTGATTATGATTGTTATTTTAATGACCCAGTGCGTTTTGCCTGAATCTACATGTGGATGCAGCCAGTGCATAAAAAGTGGGACTGTAGAGGATACTCATAAAACGCAGAGCTTTGGTAAAAATGAAGGGTAGATTTTTTCTTGGCTCATTTCCTTTCTAAATAAAATAAAGCAGAGCAGGTAGTGGTAGGTGGGTGGGTGGGTAGTAGAAGTACCTGTAGCTGTAAATGCAGCAAAGAGCGATATTAAGTAATGTCTAAGAAGATGGGCAACTGCGTCGTGAGTGCAACAGTAGGCAGTGAGAGAGTAAACAATGGAAAAGCTTTGCTTAACGGACAGGAAGAGTTCACTTCCTTCAACTGCTAACAGAAAGGAAGACGCTTGTTGATTTCCAAGCAGTCTCGTCAGCCTTCCTTGCTATTCCTCCAATTTTATCCATCACTCTACCTGTGCACGTTTCTCATATTTTATAGAGGATGTGGCAGGAGCGAATTATTCTTGTTACGTATTTAGAAGTAATGTTATCAGCATGTAGTGCAAGTACAGGTGGAATGAGTTCACTTCAACGTAATTTCTAATGTACCTGTTAGCTGGAAACGATTATCTCTCCCTTTACTGTTTGCCTCGTATAAATACCCCACATGCATACACACACCTATCTGCTCACATACCTACCTACTTACATATCTTTACATACTCGACCGAAACGAATCCCTCGTACCAAACTACAGCTACAGGGAACTGCTATTTGTTGCCTACTCCTTCCCTAAACACACACACTTGCACACCAAATCCCCCAAATCCTCTGCAGCAGTTTTTGGATGAAGCGGTGGTCGGATGTGTGTAACAATGTGACGTAATGCACTCAGCAACATTACAGTCACCAACTCGTGTGTGTTGAGCCCTACTACTCTTGTGAGTGCCAAACACAGTGGGTTAGTCTTGCGTGTGCAGCAATGTGTAGCAAAGGAGCTGCTCTCTTAGACCTGTCCTCTGAAATATTCAAATGAAAGAAAAAGGAAATGTTGCGTAGACAGAGAGATGACTGTGCCCTGAAAGAATTAGAATAGATACACCTGTAGCACTTCTCCGTCTGTCTGTCTCGGCCACAACTGCTGCATCATACATGACAATATCCATGCACCCTGTAGACGTCTCTAACATTCACTTTCATCACTACTTCCTCTGCCTATCAGCTCCTGCTTCAGCCACCATCGTCTCCCTGTGTCTTTCTATCGAATCCACTTGCCATGCTTCAAGCAATCTTATGCATTATTCTCAATGCACATCACTTGTTCCGCAACAATCGTAAACCCCAAACTAAATTTGTATACAGCATTGCCTACATTTCCACAGTGTTCTCACACCGCTCAACTATTTCTGTCAGCACAACAGGTGAACCGTTGAATGTGCGTTGAGAATGGACACATCGTCACACGAAAAGCATTTCTACTACAGATACTACTCTCGATATTCTCTGCATCATTTCTAGGGAGACTACTGGTGGATGTTGGAGTGAGTTTGGGTGCCACGAAGCGTGACAACAGATCCGGTTTTGATAGTGCAGAGCGTATTTCCACACAGAAGAACAGAACTGTCTAAACACACAACTCCCAATAAAACGCCAGAAAATGAGAGAGCGAGAGGGAGTTGGAGAGATACCTACAAATTACACAATACTCCTTTCCTTTAACGAATTTAATGTCAAGTATGAACTACTACTACACTTATTACGTATTCCACCACACTGATCCTTTTATGACTCTCGTCTTGAGCATTCATTTCTACACAAGTCCATTCTTTGGAAGAGGTTGCGCAATGCTTGCATTATCTGCTGTGAGAGTAAGGCGATGTGTTTTTGTTGGTTGTGCAGTGGCAGAGACTCCGTGCACAGCCACTACTGCACCACTACCACTCAATGAATAGGTCGGTGTGATATTACTGCTATTATTATTTACATATAATGAAATTGATTCACTACGCCATCCTTTACACATTAGATTATGATGCCTTTGGTTTTGTACAATGGAGTACATGTTTCATTGGCACAGAGAGTGTAGTAATGCGAGTGGAGCTAGAGATGAGGCTTGTGAGTGCCTTGCTGAAGTGGAGAGACGGAGCAGAGGCAGAGCAATAAAGAATAACGCAATAGAAGTTGATTGTAGCTTTAGTTTTTGATTTGCAATGCCTGCAGGCGGTGAGGGAGCAGAGAGAAGTGGCAGCATTTTAGCTGAGCAAAGAGCCAAGTCAACTGTACTGTCTCTCTTGGCCTTGGTTTCGTACATTACACCTTGGCTCGTCTCGTTTGGGTGAGCTGTGAGCTTCGTACAGATTCAAAAGCTCAAGTGGAAACATGACAGATTTGCTTTCAGACTTTTTAATGTTATGCAAGTTCAGAAGAACCAGAATATCCTTTCTGGTCTCACTCCTATACAGCCCCACTCTGTTCCTTCTCCTAACCAGCCAGTGTGTAACGTGCTACAACCTTTTATTCCATCGTCCTAACCAAAACCAAAGCACACCTCATCATCTACGTTAATGCCTTCAGAGAGTATTGCATACACTTGGCACACTGATCGAGCACCTAGGCATTGCCCAGCTCCTGCTGCAACCAACTCGTACACAACTTCTTCTTATCTCTACCACCACTAAACAATATCAACCACAACACGCAATCTCCACCAATTCAATAGAATGAATATGGAACGATAACACTGGCAAAGCTATACTCCAAATTAGAGCTCGCATACGCAACCGCTCGTATAGGCAAAGTTTGTTCTATGCGTGTAATTGCAAAAGAGACTGCTTTGGCTACTTTGTCAGTTATCGCTGCAGTCGTTTTCTGAGGCTTCTGTTCTTCCAGTCTGCTTCTTTGGCTGTACGTGAACTTATCTACCCTTTAAACATAATATGAACTTGCAGTCTCTACACCCATAGCCGTGCTATCAGATCAGGATATATGAAGACAGATAACAAAGTGAATATCTGTTGGCAACAATGAGCATAAGACAAAACCAATAATCTCTCACGACAATCCTCACAACTCGTTACATGTCACATGAATTCCTTCTGAGTTCACTTATCGTCAGCTTGCATAGGTGTGTGAAACGCATTCCTAGTAATATTCATCATTGCCAATACCTACTCCTTTGCTGGCAGTGTGGAAAATTGTGTCCTTATGAAATAAGTTGAAATGAAAAGATGGTTGTTACGTAGGAATTATTTAATTCTGTGCAATAAGAGACGTGCACTTGCTTGGAGACTGCCTTTCCCTTTCTTCCTTCTGCCCCTTCTTCGTCTCACTTTAAATTATTTACCTTTGCACATTTGTCTTCTTGTATAGTCATCCTGAGGTATGTGCAATAGCAATACACTTCTGTTTTGTTTCCACAAGACAGTTCATTACTTCGGACTGCTGCCGCTATTGTGTGCAAGAACGCAAAGAGCTGAACTAATGCACGAACGAAATGATACACTGACGGTGGAGAGAACATTGCCTAATGCTTCTAAATGTGCAGACACCTAAATGTGTATCAGAAAATGAAGCAAGTTGATAATTGTGAGTGTGGAATGAAAGGAAGAGAAAAATTAAAGATCCGCTCTAGCGCTTGTGACAATAATTTAGTCTGAGACGAAAGGGGTTTCTGTGTGCCAGAAGAAGTCTGTGATTGTGGTCTGATGTCGTCAACAGTAGTGTACCCGGAATAAGTGTTATTAGTCACCCGGTGATTTGTTCACTCTAATTTCCTGTGCCTTGCTCAATTTCGTTTTTTGCTTTCTATGTTAATATCAACATGACGTAACTGCTTTTTTGCTGGTCGTTGTACGTAGCGTGTGTAAAATACTGCTCTTAAGAATCTGACCTGTGTTTTTCTAAATTCATTTCAACGTCTCTCTGCACCAGCAGTACGTCGAAATGTTGCAAGAGTAGAAATGGTATGATACTTTTACAATTGTCATACATCACGTAGACGAGTATGAAATTATATATTGGTCAAATGAAAATCAGAGGAAGGACAAATGCAGCGTATAGCTTTGGCCTTTGATGCCTTCACCGAGTAGTGGTGTGTGCCAAGTGAGTGATACTCTGTAGACATATAATTGGAAAGATATTCTCAATCAAAGAATGTTGTGTATAAACCAGTTTGTGTGTATCTGGGAGGCAGGTGCATTACAATGTGCTCTGGCTATGCTCTCCTATCTATAATAATAATGATGCACGTGAATATATGATAACGGGTTGACCTGACACCGTGGCCAAACAATTCAACAAATTCAAAGGTGAATGTGAATTTTGTGTGACTGGAAGAGCAGACGTATTTCTGTATTTGCATTCCCAGCCGTGTTAGAATGGCTTCAGAGGAATACGCCGTTTCCTACTTTGGACAGAAAGACTGACTTAAACTGACTTAAGGTTCGGAGAGCAGTTGAATTAAATCCTGTTTGGATTCGAGTTAAGTTGACTCACTTTAAGCAGTACGCATAGGAAGGGAGTGTTTCCTAAGAGCCAGTCGCCTTCCTCACTACACTTCCACTACCATTGACCTACATTCTCGTCCCGACCTATTCTTCTCTCCAGTCCCAAAAGACTCGCTCGCTCGCATCGATCAGACCGTCTCAGCAGACACAACTCCGACTATATTTACCTACAACCACGATCAGATTCAATCTGATTGGAATGAGTGCACTGCTTCTCTCTGTACTACTTACGCTCCCAATCACGCGGGATACGGACACCAGGCTACTCCACACGTAAATACCTCCATGCATCAACTATTTCCACACTTGTGTAGCTTTACTCTTATAGAAATAATACAAATGCCCCTGAGACTTCCATCGCCCATGTACCCAGAATTTAATTTGCTCTCTACATAGTGTGTAGCTATGTGGAAGCAGCCTTTACAGCGTCAAAGTATAACTCCCGATTCTCATAGGAAAAGACTGAAGAGTAGCTTATAAGGAATACGGATGCACATGTGTGGATGGATGTTTGATAGGGAGAAGAATAAAGAGGAAATATTTGGCTAGGAGCATATAAGATTTTTAGCTATTTAAAGGACGTAGTGAAAGACTGGAGCAGAGAAGGAAGTCAGTCGGTCGTTTGTCGGATAGGCAATATTTTATATGAGGAGTGGAGCAATGCACGTAGCCGCTGCAGCTCCCACAGAGCACTGCACTGACTATTCTTATACGAGTCTATTCCGCTCTGTAAAGCTCTTTTCTGGTGCTCTCGCTCACTCACTCCGTTGGTTTGACCTATTTTCGGAAGTATAACAACAACGAGATGTGGGCCAAGTAAATTGAAGCTATTAACTTTATATGCTGCTCCTTATATCCCCAGCTACAGTCCACACACAACGGACACTTGCACGCTCTACAACTATTCCACGCTCACAGCGCAGTGAGTGCCTAGTCCTAAAGCACTTATGTAGGTCCAGAAACTTCATCAACACAAACATAACTCAATTTTCCATGTTGTGCACAGATCCGCTATACATAATGCCACTATGACCTACCTGCCTCAAACAAATCTTCATCCATACTTTATGAGTACGGCTATACTCCATTCTCCGTTTATTGACTAGGACAAGATAAATTCATTCACGTCCATACAAGTCTTCCGCCATGGACTGTCTATACCCACAATAAACTTTTCACGTGTCCATCCACAATCCACCTAACCAACTCCGAAACTAAGCCATGTCAACCCATAAAAGACTTCTTAGTACAAAATAGCCTGGTGTCTATGTCATCTAAATGTAACTAGGCATAACCTACATTGTGCCCGGCACAACCCGATCTACATTTCCACTCCTTGTGCTACGATATGCGTGTTGTTTCAGAAATGAACATTTTGTAGACAAACACCTTTGGGAAATTCAAGTCCATCGCGAAAGAGTCCACTGTGGGCAAATTTTGATAGTTCTTTGGAATTTAACTGCAGATGCTTTTTCATAAAGCAAGACACATTTACGTCCATGTTTCTGCATTAGATGTGATGTGCACACACTTACTTAGAATTTATTGGAAACCACAAGCGAAGAAAAGTTTGTGTGGTATAGCTATTGCAGTTGCAGCCGAATTGTGTACAAACAGCGCAACCACTGCTGCTACTAAATGACTGATGAACACAAACAACCGTTTATCTTTGTGTTGTTCTGGAAGGAAGGAAGAGCTGCATTGCTCTGCTAGACATTTTATCATCAGAGACAATATTATGGTCATACGAAGTTCTCGCTAGACACAAGCGACTTGTTTACGTGAGGGTGGCAGCAATAAATAATCCCGGCTATCCATCCTGCCTTCTTCCATGCATAAATACATCTCTGTCCAAGTCACTGCTTTTCTACTGTACTTCCACCACTACTACGAATATCTTCCGTCGGATTGACACACATTGGCTATATTATGCACTCCGTCACTACCAAACTATGCCGTTTTACACTTAACACTCTCAGCATTTAGGTTACTACGTCTGTCTCTGCAAAGACTGTTCTGCTCAGAGCCCAACTCTTGTAAATAAATTCGCGCTTTACTTTATTTGTCTCCATGCACATTCTTTCAGGCTTTGTCTCACTCAACAGATCCGTTCATTTAAGTACTTCCTTAACTTTGTTGCTACACACAGTGCGCTTTCATTCTAGAAATGCGGGCATCTGTTCCATCTCTTCTCCTCTATTGTGCAATTCTAAATATCAGCTCTGCTCCATGTAAGCCGCAAGGGAACAAATCTATACAGGAGCAATGCGGGTGCGTCGCAATAAAATGATATTAAGTCTCTTGGATGAGATGTGGTTGAATGTTTCATTCAAACAAAATTTCTCTACTGTGAATTTGGACGTGTAGATGAAGGCATCACAGACTAGTACTACGTAAGCTGCAACTAAATCATAAATAGCGTTACTAGGAAATTAGATCCAGCTACTTCATTTGACACAGAACCATGTAGATTGCATTGAAAAATGCGAATGATTAAATTAGTTGGTTAATAGAACCGTTTATAGTATCTACATAAAATGAGTAGGTTTTAGATACACCTTGGCGGGAGAGATGATGAGGTGGTTAATTGACTAATGCCTTTGAATGACGTTGTTCTGTTTCTGTGCCGTTATTAATGACATTTCCCTTGAAAATTAACTAATAGCCAACTAAGTGATGGACAACTCATCATGAACGTTAATTGAAAACAACGTGCAATTATTTCACTTTCCATAAATTTCCGAGAGAAGAAAATGTTGGAGCTGTTGACTACTGCGGCAGTTAGGACATTATGGATGTAGGCTAAGCTCCACTTTAGATCCCATCCAACAACCAACAACAACGCAATACAAGAAATTAGGACACAATTCATATGGGATTTGGAAAAAACCCTGGACTGGGATTCCAAATGCAAATGCTCCACCATGAATTCGCTCTGCTTCTGTTTTCATTTGACATTCTTGTCTTACCAATTCACTGTACACTCCAGTCAAATAAATGACATCATTACGTCGCCAATTTTCTCTTCCTCCATTTCTACTTCACATCGCGAGAAAAATATTTGCATTCAAATTCCAGACATTTTACAAAGATGCGCACCCTGTCTTGTCTTCAACGCTCCTTTCTTCACTTTTATGTAACGGATCTTTTTTCATCACACATTGTAATGGGAGACCAGTACCTATGTATTGATACTTATGATGACAATAAATTCAACATTCATTCATTCATTCATTCATTCATTCACATGTTGACAATTATACGCCGCTGGTGTTGCAGAACTCGGAGTACAAGTGCAAGCAGACAATCCGAATGTACACAGTATATGCAACAACAAAGCGAAAAACATTCAGAATTATTGACTGCAAATATATACACAACGTCTGCCGTCTCAATAAACCTAATTGCTATTAAAACAACATGCATTGATATTAAAGAGATTCATACTTGGAAAAGTCTGTTGGGGAGCCTGCAATAAGCTATGCCCCAATAATTAGGACTTATCAATGCAAAAATGTTTGCATAAAAATAGTGTATAAAATGACGCCTTATGATGCGATTTAAATTGCTTCAAAATAATGCCATATTTTATTTCTACAGAAGTTCATTAGCTTTGCGAGTATGAATATGTGAAGACATAGAAATAGGTATTGAAGTTTGATTATTGGGATGTGCGTTAAAGGTAGGAATGTTACTGTGTAGTTGTGAGGTGATTTGTCGTAAGGGCTGCAGTGCGAAGGAGTGGAAGCAACAATCTACGAACACACAGCATTGTCACTGCATGAAATGCTATTGCCTAACCTAGACAATTGAACGTAGCAGTTCCCAGTCATTTGTAGTCATAAATATCTCGCCTCTGTGTATATGGCAGTGATAATAAAGCAACATGCTTATTTTTATATCTGAACAAGTTTATTATATCTAGAGTGAATATAAATAAATATAACAGGCATAATACGTGGAATAGCCGTCATCCTTTGCTTGGTCGTATCTCTGAGCTCTGCATGTTCATGTGAAACTGAAATTATAAAAAGGCTATAGCTAATGCTAATGTCTCGGCTTATTATGTACAAATCTGCGTCAACAGTGTCATTGTTAAGATGGCTAGAGAACATTGGAAGTACAATTGGCACTAGCAGAGTGTCTCGAACACAGTGACTCGCACTCACTACAGTTGGCAAGCGTAAGGTAAGGCTGATTTTTGGTGGTAGAGGCATAAGGCAACGTGAGTGAGTAATAATATATGGCATGTATGGCAAGGGTATAGAGGTGGCTGAGCTCTGTGTGTACGCAATAGGCAGGAGAATGTGCCTACTGCAGTTGACAGACTGACAGACAGAACAAGAGCCAAATATAGGGCACTAATGTCCCAACTTCATTTTATTGCGTTTCTTTATGCATTATTATGTATTATGGTTTTCTGTTCAGTTCCCTTCCATTCTGAATTGTTACTTCATCATTTGCTATTTGCAACAGAACACAATGCCTGTGCTGGCTGTACACAAGAAAGTATTATAATACCGTGAGCCAAGCTTCACGAATGTCTGTACATAATGGCCAAGTGTAGAACAGCTCGGGGCAATATTTCTGCGCTTTGCTGTGTTGCGTTACATCACGTTAAGTCATTGTGTTACGTACAAACTACGTGTAGTAATCACACAATGGCAAAACACTTTCACTTCTTTCAGCACACAACACACACAGCTTGCAAATATTCAAATGGGCTCACCATACACGAAACAGCCACTCCACTCACTCTACCTACAATTGCAACGCTAGACATTCCTTTGCATATCATTCCTTCGCAGTCTCCGAGGCTCTCCTTCACTCAATCAGAATAAACGCTTCATTCGAACTCCCTCACTTACTTCTGCACGCATATCGCAACACACAAAATGTCGCTCTTAATACTCCGGCCATTAACAATCATCCGTCGTATTTGGAACACCTTCCATTGCAAGCAAATATCATTTTATCAGTTAAAACAACGAAAATTGAAAACCATAAAAATGAATTTGTTTGCGCAATGAATTTTATTTAGTCCACATGAATGAGTAATGTGAATACGCATGCACTCAATTTATTTAGTTCTCGGTAAAAAGAAGGAAAGAAAATCCACAAGTGGCAATAATATTGAATTTGGCATGCGAGTGTTTATGTAGGTGTGGTATTTAGGCAGGAGATAAAATTATTATAAGTAGCTTCCATAAACCACAGTTTAAAGTGAGGATAATTTTGGCTGACGAAATGAGATTAGACTCCATACTGGCTTTACGGCCGAGACTCGTATCAGCTATTACACATTCCTGATATAATTGTGGCACATGTGTGTACAACAATAAAATATAAAAAGGTGTATAAATAAATACACATGATAAGAAAGAAAAACAGAAGGTATCCCTGGGTATTCCTGGTATTTCGTGGATGCAGGACACGGACTTATTACAATGGAAACGCGATACGGAAATAAATAGACAAAAGTGGCTGGTTAAAATAAAAGAAAAGATTGACGAATACTAAATGGCGTAAATGGTATTGAATAACGATATTTAGCTGAAGCAGTGATAAATAGGGCAGCAAGTTTTTACCACACACGCTAATCTAATTAGACAATCAGCTAATTCTTCATAAAGTGCAAAGTGAAAAAAGGAAATGAACTAGCAGTAACATTGCGATAGCGAGTCATAAAATTCTGTGCTAATTGATAGTGAAATGAAGGCAATGTAATGCAATAACAGACTTATTCACACACATTAATGATGCCAAGTGCACGAGTACAAGCACAACAAAGTGCACCATTTACACATTATACAAATAACGTCCATATGATGATATCACAAATAGTACAAAGTACACACACTGTGAGCAACAGACGCACACAATGTTATATAAATATATAAATGTAGCAAATGCTGCATAACCAAATGAAAACGAATTCAAAATAAATAGGTGACTGATTAGCTTATCGCATCGCCACATCCTAACGAAGCTCACTCTTTCGTTCTGTGTGTTGCAGCATAAACGAACACACATAATAATACATAACATAAATGTGTACTCACAACACTCACAACGCTCTCGCCCAATACGTGACTGAATTCCTCAAATGCCTCGAATGCTCCCCAATACATTTTCACGTTGAGTGTCAGAGCACACAGTTCTATGAATTCATTATTGCAGGTAGGCAGTTGCCAATTACACAACTTTACTTCCTTCCCGTCTATGTTCACTTCCAATTTCCCATGTTACCATTCTCACCGGAATCTCTCAGAAGTGTTGTCAGTCACTGGGACTAGTTGACGTAATCCAACCAACTATAAACTTATATGAACCTGTTGTTGTAATAACTTCGTACACAAACACATTTAACACATCCACCTTACAAACGTGTACAGACGCTCTTCGCGTACAAAAATACATGCACCTACGATGGACTCATTATGCTCATTGTCAGTTGTAATACCATAAAAACTAGCGCTACTCAAATGCATGTGTGTTTTACAACAACACTACAGCGTAACATAACCTACGTACGTTTGCCAATATACAACACAATCTTTAACTGCTGCTATAAAGCATAGAATATTCACTATGGCAGTACATGGAGCAGTACAAGCATAATAGAGCAATAATATCTGTGAGCTACGTCATTTGACTTATGGTTATGAATTGCAAGGTATATGACTCGTGAATGATTATGTAGGCATGAAATAATTATTCCATTCATCTGCTTTGTGCCTTATTGCTGTGCCTATGGAGTTGATATGATGATATAGAGCTAACATTATGATATAGAACTAATATTGTGATATAGAACTAAAATGATGTAGAGCTGATATTATGACATAGAGCTAAAGGTATAAGACTGCATATTGTGATGATACAAGAGCTACCTAGACACACATGGAAATGTTCTGTGCAGCTACAGCTTGGTGGACTGAAGTACAACATAGAAATGTTGGATTGGATCTACTTACAGAAAATACAAAAGCCCATGGAAAGGGATTCCACAGCCTTCGCCTCATTCTCATTATAACCAACTAAACCAGTTGTTAGTTGGGACTTGGATAATAAGAATTATTATGCAAATGTTGTATTGTGGCAACAACAACGGCATCAGCTTAGGCAGTGAGCTGCTTATTACTAAATTGCATTGCACTGCAACGCAAACCATCATCAACATCATTACAATATGGAAATACGTAATCACATTCGGTAATGAATCCCATCTCATCCAATCTCTCTCTCCATAAATTAAATCTCAGCTCCTAGTTGGCGCTCGTCAATATTTCCAAGTCAATACAAATATTCCCATTCAAACTGCTGCGTCAGCATCTGCCAATCTTACTTGCCAATTCAACCGCACAAACCCCACAATGGCAAATTGGCAATTACATACAATAGGAATAGAAACGCTGTTACAAGACTTTGTTGCAATTCTCCATTTACTGGATGTGTATGAGGTGTGTGAAAAGATGAAAAATAAACTAATTTCTTCGAGACAGTAGCTGCGAAACTAAAAGTGCTCTGGTTAGCAATTAATGAGTTAAAAAGGAGCGCTATTAGAGCGTAGAGGCCTTAATTCAATTCTAGAGAATCTCAAGTTCTAGCTTAGGAAAAGTGAAAGAGTTGCAGTTGTGGAGAACAAAAAGCAAAAGTAAAGGCAACTTCAATAATTGTTAATTGCAGTGTAGACAGACAAAGGAAGAATGCGAATACAACACGGGACGACTAGGTGAGACTCTTAATTCGATCAGCTCTGCAGACATACGCTCTGGGTGAGTAAGATCTGCCTTTGTTTTATTTACACTTCAATCTAGCCCCACGTAGACCACAGTAAATAGAAACACCAAAAACTGCACTCCGACTACACTCAAGCTACGTGCACCCTACATGGCCTTATACACTTATATGTGCAATACTAAGAATACTAAGAATACACAGAATGCCATTCATCACTCTGCCACTATATGTCTATATGTCTCTACTCTCTCATATATATATATAACATGCTTCATATATATATAACATACTTCATCCGTATTACACACACACACATTTCTTTTGCAAGTTTGCCATGGATAGGAGTTTTGTGTAGCAGTTGCCTGTTTGGTTGTGTGTGTGTATTGTAGTGTATCGCCATGTCGTATGGTTGAGTATAGGCACCTAGCATGACTGACTGAGCTGACCCAATTTGATAGTGGCTAGTGTGCTGCGATGTGAGGATCTAATTAGGTCATACTCATACTCATAGCATTACTCTACCAACGCTTATCGTTCTCCTCTTTTGCTGGTGTTTATATTTACTGCTGCTGCTGCCGAGTGTGATGGGAAACGGCATCCACCCTCAACTCATACAACCACTTCTAATCATCATGTGTAGCTGCACAAAACTTGTAATAGAGTTTCAGTTTGGAGGAATGTGTTTGTTATGTGGAGTGGAAGACGTGTGTTGTTACACGACACAGTCAGATCAACGTGAACGTTGCAGTAATCGCTACACTCAAACGAAACACAGAAACACACACACAACTCACACAAGTCATAACATTAATCTATGTAATGTATTCTGCTGCGAGTACTGAATTGGACATCAAGGTTCCTCCAATCAACCATCAATTCTTGCGTCTCTTGACTTTTACTATAATCATATTACACCACTGCCACTATAACATGCAGACCCGAGTAGCCTACGACCAATCATCAACTCATAATTTCCCTGTCGCATGTACCACCGCATTCAGTACAGATAATGTAGCTACCATTTAAATATCCATCCACGAATAACAACTGCACCAACCTAATTCCAACACATCTTCGCTTTGATCTAATTATTCTTTTGTCTTCTTCTGTCTCAAATCCACGCATTTAGCAACTCATTTCTCAAATCCTTTGCATAGCTCAGAGCTGGCAGAAAACATTGATCATTGTGGAAGGAGAAACGGGTGCCAAATGATTGGTACATCACTGATTAGTGGTTAGAGAGCCCTTTGTACGATCCTTGTGAATTGTTGGGTTTAATAATGTCTAGTTTTGTTTGTGGTGGGTTGACTGAGATTGCATCCACAGCATTTGGCGTTTAGTCAAAAAATGCATCTGTCACAGAAATGTAGAGGAGTCAATGCAATGATTTGTCAAAGCATTAAGAAGGTTTTCAATGCTAGACAACTACAAACTAACACAGTGAGTCCATTCAGAAATTCCGTGAGGCTCCTCCATAAATGCTAAACAGTTTGTAGTTTTCTTGCCAAATTCGCATGCAATATTTTATTGTATCTGAGTTATTCAATCCTTGATGTGCTGATTAGAAGTGTTTTTCCTCTGCCATGTCTTTTGCTTCCCAAAATATACGAAAACAAGCTCACACAAAGCAGCTTGGTCCGAAGTACAAGGAAATCCATATTAGGGGATTTTGGATGTGAATGAATGTTTGGTTGAATTGAAATTCGGGAGAAGGAACCACGGTGAGATAGGAGTATTGGTTGGGTATGATATGGAAATGCGGATAAAGTACAGAGCGGATGAAATTGGTAAGGCGAGGCAAAGAGAGACAAGACACACGATGAGGGCTTGTGTAGGGATGAGCTGGAAGCAAGGAAGAAGTCTATTGAGTATATCGAGTATATTTGTGTATGCCGTGAGTATTCGCAATGACTATTGAGTTAATATATGAATGTAATGCGATTGCATGCCTAGCTTTGCCATGGTAGTCAATGTGTGTCAGTAGGACAGCGAAAGTTTCAGTGATGCTCACATCACATCACATAACCATAAGTTCTCAATGCTTATGGCACGGCAGAGCCACAGTCAACTCAACTCAAGTCATCATCATCATTACCACTGCCACCACCAACACCACTCGCATATTCAACACACAGCCAAAACCTTGTCTTATTTTGTAATGCGAAAGCCCCACTGCTCTTCTCCTGAATTCTCTTCTGCCTGTCTGTCTGTGTGTTCAACAACCACACACTTGTTCTCCCACTCCCTCCAACAGAATCATCCTCTCAGTCCACACTCTGCCACGTAGCTCACACACAGTGCAGCCACAAGGTTTTCCTTATGCAAAATATCATCCAACGGAAAACAACCGTGCACAGTCTTTTCTGTCCTTCTTCACATTCCCTCAATATTTGCATCAACGCAATAACAAGATATTTGGGCAGTTCGTGTTATAATTGTTTTTCTATGAATGAAATTTCTATTTTTGCAGCACAATGAAATAAAACAAAAGTAAAGATTGGAATGTAAACAATGAGGAGTGTAAAGCGTAAAGCTTAAGTAAATAAGCGAGGAACGCTATTTGCAGCTGAAATGTTGTGAGTGACAGGATGTGAACGTACACAAAATATTGTATGACCATAATGCAGAGGAAATAGTAGGCAAATGATGTTGAGAACAGGTATGCACATACTATACCTGATATATTGTGTGTTATATATATTGTGTGCTATACATTTGTTTATAGTCTGAGCAGCTCCATTGAGACACAGACAAGCAGCACTTGCACACAAAACGAAATAAGGTAGCCATCAATGTACATTGAATATTTGAATGACTAATGCCAAAAAGTCCATTAAAGGACTGAAACGCCATATCGTTGCATGAATCTCACGTAATAGTGTTATCCTTTCTCCATTAACAAACGCGCAGCTTTGCAGGTATGTTTAGGGCTGCAGGATATTGCTGCTTGTCAAATATTATGCACGCATCGTAAACATGGTTTGGCTATGTGGAATATTTGCCTTTGAGGAACACGGAGCTACGTGGACCATTGTCTGTGTACACAACAACAACACCACTCTGATGCTCCATCATCCCATTTAGCACAATGTGTTACGGATCTGTAGTAGAAAAATAATTCAGCCTCATTCCATCTATCTGTCTGTTTTGTTCCATCCTTTCCTTTCATTAGATTTTACAAAGTTACTATCGACTCCGTATACTACGACCAGATTATTATTATGCAGTTATTACGTGTAAACGTGACGGGGTCAAGGACTAGTTCATTTGTGCGGATTAGGGTAGACGTGGTGGTGTGCAGAGTTGTGGTACACAGGAGAAGGCAGTCGCTCATGTCATTATTATAATAACTTGCCTCTCTAGGTAGAAGTGAGTCTGGTCCACAATAAATAATAACACAAAGAAGTCGTCGAGAAGGCAGCCGCTAATTTATGCAGCCAAAAGTAGGCAAAAGTACATGCACAATAATGTACATGTGTAGCAAAATCTAAAACAGACTGAAGAGACGCGCACTCCTTTCATTCCAACAACTCCAATTTAATTTGCTCACAGAAGCGATGATTTGTATTTGTAGGCGAATGTGCAATTTATGACCAGTGATGAAGTTTCAACATTTGCTGACTTCGAAAAATGCCGTCATGCCGAGGATTACTATGAGGTTGTTATATATTACTATTACGGCATGACACCGTGGAGTGTTCCACGTCTTTGTATGTTATGAATACAAAAATAGTTTTACTAACACGGTTATGCCACCACACACAGAAATAATAATATGTAGGTCTAATAACTAATACATTTGACTAATTATGCAGACGCACTACCACTGAATACATTTTCGAATTCAATGCGGATTATTACGACAGACGGAAATCACTTTGTAAAATTACATTCAATAAAAACCACTTTCGTTCCGTTTCCATTTACTGGTGGCTTCCATTCTTGTGCGCATGTGTAGCTGCAGTCGACGGGATATTTCGTGAGTATTCAGTGCATTGTTTAGCATTTATGCATGCCTCCCAAATAGCACACAGTCATACCACCATACATTGTGCTTCACTTACAAATAATTTTATTGCACAGATATTTTTACATCACTAACGTAAGTGGCAGCGGAGCTACTTGTAGTGAAATGCCCAATGCTACTCTTCCTATTGTCACAATGCTACATGTGTGTCTACTGCTTATCATGGGACATGAAATAAGTCACCACAAAAAAGCGCATGTCACAACAAATAATAAAAATAAATAAAATATTATGGCAAAATTGATTTAATCTTGTTTTCTATATTTACTTTTATAATTGTGCTGCTTCTGTTAGAACTTATACAGTTTATTTCACTTGTAACATTTATATAGGTCGTATAGAGTATAGGAAAGAGCAGCTTTTCCTCACAATGCAGGTATGACTGTTGGCAGATGTATGTATGTAACAATTATTTGCAAGCTCAGCCGTATGACGTAGAGCACATGAAGCAGCTATTAAAATGTAAAAATGGAGTCTCAAACGGGTTCAATTGAAATCCATTCAATCGATCACTTCCTCCCAAACATGAAGTGTCACCGTCACTAATACTCGCAAACTTGATATGTAAAACTGTCACAGTTAATGTAAGGAATAAATGTAAACGTGTGATTGCTTTTGAATGTCATGTTGCTAATGGTCCACTGCGCTAAAAAATGTTTTACCACAAAAGGCAAAAGTTCTTAATTTCCAAGTGGGCACTTGTTTTACACACACAGTGCCAATTTTAGTCTTACTGAGCAAAAAGTGACGTGACAAGATTTCATCGCACCTCCTCCTCGCAGCTCTACAAACCACAATCACATCCGCACTTGAAAGCATACACTCCTCACTTTACCCGAAGGCGTTCGAAGACTTCCACGACGACGACTTTAAACTCCTTTCATTGATGAAACTGATTCTGACACCAAACACTTAAAAACACTTCCATAAAATAAATACGGAAGAGCTAAGACGGTCTGCATTAATTTCATTGTGTGTAAGAATGACAAAGTGGCAGTGTCTGTAGAATGAATGAATAATAGAATGGGACTACAAATATGACATTGCGGAAGAATAACTATAATTGATGCAGGCATGAACTGTGGTGGAGTATTAGGTCATTCAGATGTCATACGGAAGGGGACTTACATTATCACATGCAATAAATGAACAGTGGATTGAGAGAGTAGTCTAAGAGTAGTGCAGGAATATTGAAACAACTTTGCTGTTTCCATTGTCAAATCGCATCATGCTCCAATCGGCTAAACCCTGACTAATTTCCCTCCAGCTGGAATAATGTTTACTCCAATCTACAACACATGAAACTGGTACCTCATAGAAAATCGTATTGTTCCTAGTTCCTACTTGTAAGTTGGAGGAGATAAAAATCTGAGAGTTGTGCACCGATGAACGTAGACATATTTATAAATTTATTTTCTTCTATCCAATGTCTGATGGACAAAAAAGCAAAATCGTTCTTTGTGGGAGCGGCAGTGATTGGCTGCATTTGCATGTTTATAATTTAGTTTGTAATGCATTGGAGAGCGGAAGTTGACGTGGGGAGTGTTGTAAACAGTAAAAGTTACGTAACAGGATTGAAAAATGTGGGTTTTGGGTTTGAAGCGTTTATAGATTTCCCTTTCTGTTGACATTCGTGCAGCGGCAGAAGTTGAGTCTAAGCAGGCGAATGTAGGAGAGTAAAAGTGGGTAGCGTTGACGGCGTTGAGAGTGGCTTCGGTTCGATTGCATTGCATTTAGTTTTTTCATGCGCAAGAATTCCTTTCCTGTCACTCGGGAACTTGCCATTACTTCTGTTTACTCCACTTTTCTCCAGTGGAGCAGTGTCGTACGAAGGAAGTGGGACAGTAGAGCAGGTTAGGTTCAAGTCGACAATAATAATGTCAACCGACAACTGTCTCTTAATTCCATTCCTAAGTAAACATCATGTTCCACTACTCACATCCCACATACTCCCAAATGCACCAAATAAACAGATATAACAGATATGTATTTATGCATCACGCATGTCGTATGTCGTAAGCAGAATTCCAAAGAAAATACATTTCCAGTGGAAAATGTTTCCATACAATGCAATCATATCTGCCGAGACTTCCTATCAATTCCCGACGCAGAAAGAATTATTTCACGTCAGGACGAAAACGAAATACAAAGAAAGATTCAACAGATGATGTGCTAGTACAAATGTAGTACAAAGATATGCAGGAAATGATTTTTTCTGACAAATCCCTGATCAATAGTCACAAGGAGTGGCTTCAAAAAGATAGGAAAACAGAATCACTAAGCAAGGAGAAAGAAATTTCCATTACATTTCCAGATAAGACGAGGAAGCAAAAAATTCTGACAAACAACCTTACGTGTTACTAGTTCCATATTATCCAATACGTATGCGATTCTGTTCCTAGTCAAAATACCTATACCGCATTCGATATAGCTACATATATATAGTACAGGCAATCTATTCAATATGCAGGAGGAAATTCTTCCATGTTGGCATAGTTGCATTATTCGTGTGGAAAGGTTTCCTGCTATTTTGCAGACTGAAGACTTTAAATAAGGAATGCAGAATTAATAGTGACTTACTTAGCCTAGTCCTGTAAGAGGCTATGTTCTATATAAGTTGCACATCACAGGAGACGATGAGAGAGTGACCCGAATTCGGTAAAAGTAAAGTAGCGGAGTACATGCATGTGATGGTAACAATCTGTAGGGGAAGTAGAAGGAAAGCAGGAAAAGGGAAAAAGTTGTTATAGTCTACATGGAATATTAGCCATAGTCACTGAACAAAAGGAGCCGCCTACTGTCTTTATATCATCCATATAACTATATAACTTTGCCTATCACTCCGCTCACAGCCATTACCATGGACAAAGTCAGCGTATTCGGCATTGTCATGTTTTCGGGACCAACTGTTCCGTTCCGACGTCCCGCTTGTCTCTACTATTCCCAACTCACAGCATAATATGTATACGACTATAAAACCAGGTCTAACTCGAGTTGAGCTGGTTGTCTGATATGAGATAGTCTATAGATATTAGAGAGAGTGAGAGCGTGGCGTCTACCCATTCTTTCTCTTCAGCAGTCCTTTCTCCGTGCATATAAAGTGGAAACCGAAAGATAGCTGGAATGGGATATAGGAGACAGGCGAGTATTAATACTCCGCCAGTACTTACGGGTAGACTTGTATTTACTTTGGCAGAAAGTAGTTTATATGTCTACACATATAGTCAAAGGTTAGCCTTGACGCACTCAACATCAAACCGAATGCACAGTAACTGCTTTTCAGGAATTTTTCCCCAACCTCCCGTTAAACTAACACATCCTGCCCGTGTATATTTGGAAGTGCACACGACGAACTGCTGCGATATAGGAGCAAGTACAAAGGAGCTCAGTAAGCGCTTTCTCCATTCTGATATTGGAAGGACACAAGGAAATGTTATACGGACATAACATACACAGCATTTCCTAGACTTCGCAGTGATGGGTGGAAGGAGGACACAATGTGGGTAAAGTATAGCGTAGTAAAACAACTGCCGCTTCCACTCCTACGAACCGTGCTAAGGTACTATTCGGGTTAGTTTGGCTGGGTGTCTGTGTGGAGTGCAGTCGAAGGACAGCGGAGTATACGTGTGCGGAGTGGGGGAATGTGTAGGGCATGTGTATCCGTGTAGTGTGCTATGTGTGTTCGGGCAGAGCATGGTGAGACACGGGAGAGTGTGTCTGAGTCCGAAGTGAAATATAAATGTGAGCTCTTCCTATTTATATGGTAAATGTATCCATTAGCCGTATAGGAAATGCATGTAGGCACTACATGTATTATGAATGTACTTTACACTTAGTCTACTTTACTTTCTGTCGTGCTCTCTTTACCCGCTTCCCTCCTTTCTCTCTCGTTTATTCCGGTCTCGGTCTGGGTCTAGTTCTAGTTCCAGTTCGAATGAATCGATCGCTCTCCTTCTGACGTCAAGGGCCTTCTCCCAATGTGATGTGAGTTACATAAAATAAATGCTAAGCTATTTTTGGAGCTCTTTCTCGCACATTCCTCTATAGCCCATTTCCGCTATACCGTAGGCCCCTATCTCTCTCCACACTTGAATCCGCTCCTGCTCACTCGCCTATGAATTGAGACTTGGATTTAGAAACAGCCAGAGAGATGCTTCCCTTTCTCAATACTTCTCCTCCTGTCCTTCCACAACGCAAATCCTCATGCATCAACATCCCTTACAATTCTATTTCCACCACACAGACTTTCTTTCTTTTCCTCTTTTCTTATTTTCCTTCTATTTTCTTCAATTCTTTCTTCATCGAACTTCTCCTTCCCATCGCAAGCTTCGTCTGTCACAGCTCCCAGCTCTCATCTCTCACTCACCCACATTTCTTCATGTATTATTCCCTTTGATACCCACAACCTACTCTCTATCATCCCATGTCTATCATTGCTCCGCTATACTCCCGCTATGCCCACATCCACTATCAGTTTTCAGTCCACGTCATACCCGACACACACACAGCTTCTTCTTTCTTCTCCGAAAGAAACTCTTTGTCCAGAATCCCTTCTTTCATCTCTCCTTATTACATTACGCTCTACAATCAATTTCCATCCTGGCTTTTCTTTAACCAACCTAAAACTTTTTTAAATGCTCCGCCTATGCTTGTCAGCTTCATGTAAAACATTCTTCAACCAACTACATATTTCCCAACCGCACTGCTATGCGTATTTATCTCCAAAATAAAATAATACAAATTCGAGACTTTCATGAAACTGCTCTACCTGCAGAGATTATGCCATTTTAATTTAATTTGCCCGCTAGTAATTTCGCACGGTATCCCATAGCACTTTAAATTTTAGTGGTGCAGTGGTTTTGACTGTGACTACACTTGAACATGATCCGAGCGTGGTGGGAGACTGCTCCTGTGCATTCGAGTACACCCAGCAATGGCACGAGGAATATAGCTAACGACATTTCCAGCGGAACTGTGGTTCAACTCTATTGCAGTAGTTTAATAATAATGATGATGATCCATTGCTAATTGAATTATACAAAGCATTTACAGCTCTAGATGACTATAACAGGAAACCATAGGCTCAGCTCAACTGACTCACTCCACTTTGTGACATCGTCCTTGTGTAGACGCTTCGTTTGCTGACATTATTTACACCGTGTGAAATTCAACATCCGACCCGTTTCTGCTAAACTCACTGAACAAGGCAACATTGGAATACATTCCTCATCCAAACCCATTCACTTTCAAAACCAACACATCCAAATATTACCACACTTCAAATTCTATGCGGCATGATATAGACAAACTATACCCACCAGCCCATGTTTAATCCAACTTTACTTTACGTATAACTACCAGAAGTGCAGCGTAGTTGAGCAGCTTTTATTAGCTAATAGGACAGTGCCAATAATAACTACTCTCCTCAGTCTCCTCCGCCACTTTATTATTCCTTCGGTCTGTTCTCTGGCTCTCCAACATAATAAATCAGCACAGAAGCATCCTCCTGCTTTAATATCGGAGCCTCTGTCTTTTATCTCCTATTTCCTTACATGCGCCTTCGGGTCAGGATTGTATTATTGCTCGACTTAAAACATCAATGATTTTCAGTAAATACCTCTCAAGTTCCGTCTGGATAAGAAAACTGTGGGATTCCTGTAAATGGTCAAAGGGCTAAAATGGAGTGAACTTAACTACAGCGATTCATGAGCTTTCTTATTGCTGCACACTTAACACACTCACACACGTTCATATTACTATCAGCACTACCTAGACGAATAATACTAAGAAAAGGACGTAATAATATAATGGTTGTAACAGATCTTGAGGCTGTGTTAAAGCCGTGCATGTCTCGTGTATTGCAGTGCTGGAGCATGTAGACTGCGTAAGTTTTTAAGTTTGAAGTGAAGGCTGGAGTTGAGTGTGTGGTTCGTTTATTTAAGGACAGGAAGGGTGTTTCCATTCTATTTAGTGTCATTCGAAGGAATTTAGTGAGGTGGCCTACAGTCTGATAACTGCCGTTCATGTGGCACAATAATACCTGCAGTGTATTTCTACTACGTCAGTAAACTGCACAGTGACTATTTTTACGATATTATTTGGCAATTTATTTTCATTTCATGAGTCCCCTGACACAAGTGCGTTTTTCCAACAGCTTTCTTAAACTTTATGTTTTTTGCACTTTAATGTCTTCTGTGTGCACTAAATGGATTCTGAAATGCAGTTATTTACATTAGAGCCCCTATGCTCTCCCATTCACTCTCCTACATTACTTATTACCGGGATGTACGGCACTCCAATCATCAGCCTCGCACTGGTAATATTCCACGTAATATTACACAGCCACCAGCGCTCTTTATGAGCTTGATACATAAGGTGCTTAATCGACTCTGATATAGTCGTACAGAGATAAACTTGCACGACGTAACTGGGATGCTACCAAAGAAAAGAAGACACTAAAATTCTGTACAGGAAATTACAGAAAAGCAAAGTGTAGAAAAGTAGAGAGCAAGTAACAGTAGCTTCGCATTTATTTTATCGCTTCCTGTTCCTCATTTTCCTTTCCTTTGGATACAACTTGGAGATAAATAGCCTCTTTATCATCCAAATACTACCAACTACATACTACTACATACTACTACCAGCCATGCAGGCATCCACCAGTTCACCAACCATTGTCTTTTGTAGCTTTGTGTCAAGCCAGCTAAAATACCATTTCTGTGTGTAGGTAGGAAAACAAGAACTAAGGCAAGGTCGTATTTAGAATTTAAATTTCCATGGAAAAATGCTCAACACAAGTTATTCCAATTCCATAAAATACAAAATGACATGTCAATAGTAGAAAAACTTCCTGATGTAATAAAATAAACCACACGTGAATTTAATTTACAAATATTAAAAAGTTCGTCCAAAACAAGCCACAGGAAAACTGTACTTGATGCATATTGGAGAGACACTATTGTACAAATAATGCATGTAATTTCAATGTGAACATTCGTCTCATTCAATTACCGTAGGAGTAATAATAGTTCGATTCTAAGCGAATACTGAAATGAGAATTAGGTAAGGAACCACAAAAACATAAACTGAGCAACAATACGAAAAGACGCAGCCTTCCTCGTCCCATTCAGTTAACAGCCACTGCGTCCTAGGCCTATTTCTACGCCAATAGTCATTATCGGAAAGCTGCAGCTCTTGTAGACGGAAACCGAGCTGATTACTCGTAGTGTAATGTGCAGTAGGAACAGGCCACGGAGGAAAGGCGACCCATATAAATGAATGTAGGAAAATGAAGGAACTTTTGTAATTAGGTGAAGCAGTGGTAAGTGCCTCGCAGTTTAGCCACTGAAGTTTAGTGTAAAATCTTAACTGTGTTTGTGAGGCTGAGGGAACACTACAGGGCCATAGAAATATAAACAAGCCTTTCCATTTTTGGTAGTAGACTTTAAAGGGAACACGGATACCTAAGGACATCAAAATACAAAGTGGACAACAGGGATTCTACAAGGCTAACTTGGCTAACCTGTAAAAAAGGACCATAGTGAGAAAAAAAAGCAACGGGTCTCCTTGCAAGATAACTGGAACATTGGTGGAGTGGAGGAGCTCTAAAGGACCGTTAGGTACATCAGCAATGAAAGAATCTCAGAAATATCACACAAGTGTTTTAATGTATTTTAAGTCTTCTGTGTACCTAAGCGGACACTTTCATGTAATACAGGAAACAAATCTGTATGTGTTGAACTACAGCACCGTCTAATATAATAATATATCAACATTTAAACATTAATGGGTGTGTGCAGAAGAACTGAACTTGTTTGTGCAGCATCCGTCGTTCAGACCGTTCCAGTTGCATCAAAATTGGGACAGAAGAGAAGGAAGATGGTTTGGAGGTGCTCGTCTTGCTTTATTTGTCTGTTGCCTTAGCGTACACCTTAGAAGCTTCTAGCCAGAATAATACAACCATACACCTGCAACGTAGATATTTCCAGTTACCTACCCCTGTGCCCTTAGGCCTCTCTCACATTTTACATCATGACTAGTAAAATCCATCGTAATAGTACAATGTGGCTAAATGTTTCCTTATTCTTTCTTCCAGTCAGAATTCCTTCAACACTCAAACGGGTCTTACAGTACGCTCTTCTCCCAGAAATACAATAGCTGAGAAACAAACTCAAAAAGTGAATACACAGAAGTTAGAATGAAGGTCTTACAAGACTCGTAGGTATATCTTTTTCAACGTCCTTAACCAGGCCAGGTCAAATGCACCAAGATAAAAACGAAAACAAAAAACAGGTAGTCTCCACCCTGCTCTATAAGATGTACTTGCTGTCAAAGATGCATATAGACACTGCCCTGGATTAGGTTATACATCCACTACTATACGCTTATCTGTGGTACCCATAGTAGTATTGCCAAGTATGTCACGAATGGTGGAGGAATTGCTTAAGGGTCATAAGGAACTGAGTTTGGGTGACATATATATCTCCAGATCACTCCCAGACCTTTGTTCCATAAAAGGAGGACACGGAAGACCGACTGACTCACTCAACGTGTCCCGTGTAACATCCTCTAAACTAAATACAACAACTATTTCATAATAAGGAGTTAAATCGGTAACAGGCTCACTGTGCATTCAGTGGAATAATTACTGTCGTATCTGTCTGAGTATTATCTTCATTTGTGGAAGTACTTCCAATATGCACGCAGTTAGTAACTCTCGGTATTTATAATTACAACCTTTAAAGTCTTGTTGTGCTGCGTCCTTCAAGAAAGGATTTAACTGAAAACACGGAGTGTTTAAACCATTTAACAGATAATAATAATTCACATTGCTATTATTATTCTGAAGTCATTGCAATGCGGGGACAACCAAATCAAACAATCACTTACTGCTCCTTCTTGTAGCGAGTCAGCCCAAAATGTGTTATTATGAAACAACCAATGATTTACCACATTCTACATTTCTTCCTCCACAATTGTTATTCACGTTTAATTTGTTGTTGTTGTAGTGTAAACATGGCACTTGCCATTACCATCAGAAAATCCTAATGTGGCTTCAGAGCAACTACAACTCTCCTCTACGCACTTCCAGGCTCATAATGCGCATTCTCATATTTAGTAAGACATATTTATTTGTAAATTAGTTGAGATACTCGAAGACAGCCACATCGTAATGTTATTATTAAACTCTGGGTTGCGACCATTGCCACAAAACAAGTGGAAGGGTTGTTTAACAGAGACACACAGACCTCAAGGCCTTTGAAGATAAACAAGTAGCCCTACTGATAGATTATGGATGCAGAATAATGTTTCGAATATTCTGAAAGCAAAGCTTGGACTTGCAGTTCCACTGCGATCAGAACTGAATTTCTTGGATTTGACATTAATATGGAATTGGGAGGTATGTTGCGTGTTGTAAGTGATGGTAAATGGGAAAGTGTCAAGCTTTGTTTTGGCTTTGACTTGAAGATGAGTGCTAATAATAGTTGTAAGAAGAGCTAGGAAATTTCCCACGTTTTGCTCTCATTCCTAACGCTGTGACTTGTGTAGCTCTTCTCATTTCATGCAGCCTCATTTTTTAAGTCGCCTAAACTGAAGCTTGAAGAACAAAAAACTTATTTCAGTTTCAATTGCGTTTCGTCAACTCACTTTTAAGTCTGTTGTAGTGGATGTGTGTTAGACCTGCATTAAAATGACGATGCGAGTGATCTGTTCTTCTGCAGTGGGTCTATTACTGCCTTGACTTTGAGTCAAGTCAAGAATTTCTTTTCTGCTACAAGCAGCTCTTGTCTAATCAGACGGGGACCAATGCACATGCACTTGGCTAAAAGAGCGCAGAGTCTGGCAGGAACGTAACGGTATACCACACTCAGAGCAATCAATACACTTGAGATTCAATCAATGCCATACCTTTTCAAAAAACTCTGTTGGCTTTCTTTTCCTAAAAACCTATATTACACACTTTGGTATCTTTAGTATGCAAATGTCCTCTGAGTTCTAAATTCTTGTAAACTTTTCGTGCCATTTATCTGATCAAGCTTGAAAGAATCACTCTCGGAACAAATCAAATCAATTCGACGTGAGTTAATAGAGGGCCTAGTGATACAGCGGTTCGACAGCTACAGCCAGTCTAATCCACCACTTACAAGTATACACCTATCCAAAAATAATTAACTCTATAGCCAATAGTTTCTCTCACAGCAAACGACACTTCCAAGAACACTGCAAAGAACAATGCAAAGAACACTCCAAAGAACACACCAAACCAAAACAGAATGCACTCTGTCTTCGTCTCCAACTTTGACTACAGCGCAAGTATTGCTTTCTATAAATAGAATTCAAAATTCAATTAATCCATAAACACAGTGTGCAACACGTGTAGAAAAATGAAGGAAGATGCTCCAGAAAAGAAAAGAGAAGCATGAGTTGCAAAATACCACTTTGAAATAGTCGCTACTTCTGTACCTACGACATTTGGTGTGAGCGTCCATCCCCTGTCACAGTCTCTGTCTGCAACGACACAATAACTGCAAATTCAGGGCTCCTTGCTTGTGCACTCACACAGCAAAAGAGAAATTAACCAACTCGCAATGTCAAGGTAGTCACACATTAGAAAACCCAATTTAATATTCAATCACTTCAACGTCGCTGTCGCACGATGCACACCACAATTGCATCTCCTCCGTCTTATCCGCGCTAAAGCCACATCTGTGAGTCTGCATCTAAATATATTTATTACACAACAAAACAACTTTGACTGTTAACAGCAAATGTATTGACATGTCCAGGTAATAAAGACTCTTGCGTCACCCGAGCACAAGTGCAGTCCATAGCTTGTGCTCTTACAGCATGGAACTGCACATTGTGCATGCCCTGTACAACTAACGGCTTTTCTCAGCTTTGCATCATTCTCCAATTGCTCTTTTCCTATCCAAACACTACACAAAACATAATTTTAATGAGCAATGCTGTTCTGTAGTGTCTTACTAGAATGATAGAAAATAGTCCATTGCATTGACTAACGTGAAGTACACTTTATACGTTAGAAGTTGGGAAAGAGGAATCCAGCGGGACATGCACGTACAAATGATACGCCTGCAGCTGCAGATCTCCACTTTGTGTTAAACGGTATGTGTAGCATCTGAATACCAAAATGCGAGTAATATAATTGTCCGAATATGAATATTCGACGGACGAATAAATATGACACAACAATATAAGTGTTGCAACGAACAATGGACAGAAGACATTTCTCGTTAACCCTTATGGGATACAACATGATAATATGCAGCCTGCATGCAAGGTGTGTGTACTACTTTTGTTTGTAATGTATTGATTTCTGGAGTTGTGGAGCATTGGCAGTGTTAGCCACACTGAATGAGATTAGAACTGTCATGCATATTACTGTGTGTTTATGTCCGACTCTCGCTCCATATTAGAACGGCGATAAATGTGATAAATCATTTCATTTCCAGCCATAAACCTTTATTTCCTACGTTGCTGCTTAACTGAAATTACAACGAAGAGATATTAATTTCACACAAGGCTACCACCACCACAACTGACTCAATGACTTCTTCTTTCCATTCGCCAGTATCGCCACTGTGCATGATTGGGAGCCTCACATGATGCATAAGGAAGCATTGGGCTGTTGTGTGATGGAGGAAGAGATAGAAGAATAATACTTGTAATGCAATAAGCGGCAATGTCACAAGCCGTGTAGTGAAATAAAATGACGTGTGTAGAAAAATGGAATAAAGTCTCGTGCTGGCATGGCGTGTGGCATAATTCCCCAGTGCCGTCTGTGCCACTCTTATCCACTACGAATTTAATGAATGGCACATATGTCACTGGATTACCCACTTTCATTCCGAATGTGGCTGATCACAACTTATAGGGCTCTGCCCAACTCTACCCGTTCACTTCAGCCAGGGAGAAGCTGCTGTGTGCTAATGCAGACAACAATGACTACAAGTGACCTCCGACTAAAGCCAGCCTCCTTTGCATGATGTCGTAATGTGTACACAACTGCGGACTGATGTCGGACTGAACGGGTGTGGGCACTTCCTATTCATTACCACTCTCCGCACGTCCACGTCATGTCACAATCATCCCCGCTTTTCCGGGTTCCTCCGCTCCCTCTCATTATTCAATGAATGCATTTTACATCCAGCTTGTCATTCATATTTCCTTGTCATGTTCATAACCAATACTCCTACAGCTCCCTTTCAAATAAATGTGCTTGTAGCACGCGTTGTGTGTAAAACTGTGACGCACCGTTCCTCTCTCCACCGGAACTCTTATCATTACAGTCGCGGAATGCAGTCCCGCACGGAGCAGCCCAACAACATCATGTGAGTCCCATTTCAAAGAGCACAGTTTCCTATTGTGCCTCTACTGCTTGTCTCAACTCATAACTGTGCTTGTAGTAGAAGTATGTCCCACACAAACAAAAATAACAAATCGGTCACTAACTTTAAAATTAAATCAAGAATTAGGCGACAAAACGGAACCCAAATGGATTATGGATTCTTTTCCCTTTCCTCAACTACAGCGACACAGTTCACTATTGCAGCATAACTATGGAGATTGTCAAGTGCACATTACACAGAGTCGTATTTGAGATAGTAGATATGATAAGGTGGTGCAGCGTTAGTGCTAGCATTCCCCAACTCACATAAATATAAACTTAAGGTCAAGCCTGTAGCGGTTGAAAAATAAGAGCGAGAGTGGCACGGAATTCTGGTTGGGAAATACTACACTTGTGAGGAAGGTACTTGAAGTCAATAAGTGAACGAATTTGATATGAAAGTGGATTGGAACACAGTTATTTACAATGACTGCTAATAGTGTCAAAATCACCTTTACGTGTTACACTGCGCACTACACACGGAAAGCAATGAAATCGAAATTATTGCACACTTCGCCCACAGTGCACTGGTCACTGTTACTAAGTGCAGTATAGTCTAACTGAATATAATATTCCAATATACTGCTAGCACTAGCACACAGCTATAGGGCTGTCGTATATAAATGTAACCTACAGTTACTGAACCACCTGGTTTCCTTCATTCTTTAGCAACATAGCAAATTAGCCGGGTTTGAGGTTTTTCCACTGAAACTGAAGTCATAGAAATGGAATTGCAGCGTTGGTAAATGTTTAGGAGACGCGGAGGAACGAAATGGGTTGTAGAATTTGCACGCTCAACCAAGTTCTTTGGGGCTGTGGTGCTTTAGTACAGCACTTAGCAATTCTAATAGAGTGCTTGATAGTAAAGTGACTTTGCTAGACCATACACGGTGCACATATATGAACTAGGTATTAAATATTACATAGGCAGACATAGATTGCTTGACTGTTCTCACAACACATGGGAAGAGAAATGAGAGCAAAGCATGTTCCTCCACACTCAATCAGTCTCAATTCTTCATACAAACCATCCAACCTAATTCACTTCACACACATCAACTTCTCCTCTTTTCAACCTAAAGCTGTGTCCAATGTCAATATGATGAAGCATTATGTAAACATCATTTGTTTGATTGTTTTAAAATATAAGTGCATTGTGCAAATGAAATTCAATACAATTGCAGCAATACAAAATTAGCATGGGATCATTCCAACTTATGTTAATTCCAAATTATTTGGTTATTTGGTAGTGTGGCCACGGTAATGACTTTGTGTCCGTGCATACCTAGATAAAAAATTCTGTGCTAAGAAATATGTAGACATTGCTTAGCATATTTTACTCGCGTTGAGACATTTCCTCAATTTATTTTGCAATTATCTCTTCAAGCGAAACCCTGTTTAGAAAATGTGAGTACCTAAATGAAATTGTGCTACGAACAGACTCAGCTCAATTATCAACTTGAGCGAAATGCCAAATATTTGATGTTATTTCGTACATGTTATCTGAAGCAACCTAGAGGAAAGGAAAATGTAGAAATAACTTCCATGCACACTTACAGCTACATCGAATAGAGCACATTGAAAACATAAAAATGTGACAGTTGTGTGCATTTAGTCTTTTCCGCCTTTGGACTTGCTTAAATAAATATGGCAAATAACATAAAGGAACGGCAAGTTGCTACAAAATAGAATTTGACAAAAGATTTGGAGCTAAAACTCACGTAGCATTTGAAGCTTTTATAGAATTGTGGGGATTGAAGATAAAAAATGGTTCTGCTTTGAATGTTCCGTCTTGGTTTTGATTTCATTTGATTTGATTTCAATTTCAAGTATTTAACATTTGTTCACCTTACAACACGAGCATAAAGCGTACTTGAATATCAAGTAAGTGTGACTACTTGCAAAAGAAGAGAATATAAATAGTCTAGAAATATGTACATTACGTAGTGTATGGCTGTACATTATAGGCGAGTCACAATGAGTGGAGCTGAGGAAAGAGCAAAAGAAGTGAAATGTAAAGTTGAAGAACAGAGAAGGATTTAAGGATTTGTGAAAGAGTGGAGGCATTTAGCATGCAAGTTCTAGCGAGGCTGTATATGTGTAGTCTGTATAGTCTGTATAGTCTGTATAGCCTGGCAGTAATAATAAGTAAGCAGGTCACCCCATTTTCCTATATATAGGTAAGTCAAGTGAATTGCATTACAACTTCAGTCAAAACAAGACAAGAGTAAGAGTCAAGTTGAATGTGAGCGTTTGATGGTTAGGCGGTATAAAGGAATCATATAAGAGAGATATGTTGTATATAAGAGATATAGAGTATATAGAGTAAGAGATATATGAGTGATCTATGACTATGGAGTGAGAAAGAGTAGAGCAGAACAGTTCGGAAGCTACGCTGGCTGCTCGCTCTTGCAAAGTCATAGCTGCTACCCAAATTAATTCCCCACCTAAATGCACTTTGTGCTACGAGAGAAATGATTAATAGCAACTACACTTTTACAGATTACACATTTATGGCATTTATACGAACTGTGTAGAAAATACACGTATGAAATATCCATGTTCAATTATATATGTGATTTGCTGCTCTACGTGGCGTGGTGTGGGTTCCTCGTTTCGATTTCTGCTGACCATGAGACCATGCACCATAACAGCCAGCTACATCATCATAACAAAGTTTCTTCCTATTAGCCACACATTCCTCCTACAGCAATTTCCCATGTGCACACCAATCATAAGATTCAAACATTTTGCAGATAGTCACTCCGACTATCTCACTCGCAGATAAACGCAGATAAACGCAGATAAGAACACAGAAATGAAAATGAAGTTGAAAAGAAATCTTTGGATTTGCACACATTCGACGTGAAAAAGAGCGACGAGATAACGTGGAGCAAGATCTCTTCACTACAACACAACGCTGCATTTCTAATCTGGCAGCATACAGCAGCAGCAGACTCGAATGCACTAATCGCACTTCAGTGGAAATATGTGAAAGAACAAGAGTCAAATATTCTTCCAATATTGGACAAGTGCAGAAGTGCAAGTGGTTGTGTTGGAATGAGGAATAATTCTCGCAATGCTACAATCAAGGCAGCTTTGCCAGCACACAGCAAAGTCCACACAAAGTCAAGTCAAGCCAAAAACTACCCAAGCTCAACGGGAAACTAGACCAAGTTCAACGTTAGACTTCAACCTGTCTCAGCCATCCATCTCAACTTGCACAACGCAAGTGAAGAGTTTTGTGTTCTAACTGTATGTCCATACTGTCCCTCTAATCAAATTCAAATCTCATGTCCAACTGTAATTGTCATATTTCATTCGATACTCACAACTGCACATTATGGCAAACCTCTAAGTAATTCTGCTTTGGTATTATGTCGCAGTGATGTATGAACTTCTGGCAGAGTGGGCTGTAACAATGAGAAAACATAATAATATTCCAAGTCGTGAAACACATCACTTAGCGCTGTACGAGTGTGGCTGTTCTAAACTGCACATAAATGTCCTATCCGTCCACGTACTAAATAATACTGATTTTGCAGGAAGCGGTGTGGGTCACAACAAATGCTTTATGAATGAAACAAGTCCAGAGCTCGAAGTTTGTCGTCGTAGTCCTGGAAGACTGGGGAAGGTGACGAAGAGAATTTGAAGTAGGAGATGACGAGGAGGACGGTATTGCAATGCAGACATAAAAGTGGAGGGCAGTGGAGAAGAGGAGAGTAGGGCTGGACATGTATAAATAATGCTGGTTACAATGGCAAGTACATAAATGACTATCTGCGACTTTTACAAGAATAGAGAAGATTTAGCTGTTTTCTATAATGTCGGTAATGGACGGTGAGTAAATATTGGAGGATGGAAGAAGTAGAAGTGAAACAACTTGGCTTAAGTTTGGTAGGGTTTAGCTGGGGCCTCGTTGCGTGACGGCAAGATGCAAAGTCAAAGCAAATGCCAGAAAGTAAAATAATCAAGAAAACATCTTCCTGTCTAATGTGGATGCACATTGTACACGTAAAGTCTCTAAACCTGGAGTCAGTGTACTGTGACCTATGCAACACCACTGCCGTGCCTCAGCTCCACTTAGCTCCACGACTTGAGACAGACATGGGGCAGCTACGCTCTTCGTCTCATGTGATACGAATAGAAGCACCTGAAGCTGTTTGTGGAGAGACGGAGCAGAAGAGAAGACGAGGAACGAAGAAAACCTCATCACCTTTGCTGATCTTGACTGCAATTACAATTAAAGCGTTTTTGTTTCTAACTCTGGTTGTGTATTTATGTAGCAGTTGTAGTTACAAGTCGCAACGATGCTTTTATCTATAATTGTGTGTGTAACTTTAATTTGGCTTCCTTTCCACTCATTCCCTTTCGTTCGCAATGCTCTGTTTTCTTTTCCTTTCCACAACTCTGCGGCTGATAATGATAATAATGACGAAGGTGGTGGGCTGGAAGCAAGACGAAGAAGAAGAAGAAGAAGAGAAGCCCTTAGTCTGCAGACCAACTACTCTTTCAATTCATGTCACTCACAGAAATCTTCATGGATGATGCGAGCGACGATATACCTGAGTCTGAAGATACATCTGCAGACTCACACGTGAATAAATAGCTCTTCGAACACGACGTGCTTTACTGTGCACTGGCTGCGTCTCAAATAAAAACACACTCCTCCTTGCCACTATTGAGGATTCACTCTACTAAATTCTCTTTCACTGTTACTTGCAGTTTTGCTTGTCTCGTTATCATACAATATTACTTGAGTTGTTGTACACAAGGCAAATACCAACTTTAACTATGGTTTCCTTTTCCTCATCATCATCATCATGATCATCTCTGAGGAGAAGCTCTACTTATACTCTTAATACATACATTATACGCTTCTACGCACAAACAAACTCCACACAGTGCACTGCTGCGCTGTTTGGCAAGAGCAGTGTAACAAACACTTTTATATTACTCTCTCTTTCATGTTTCGAACAATGAGATTAAAAAGAACAGAACTTGATCTCTATTTAACGCTATTATTTTAACTGCACTTACTCACACAAATATTCCAAGCCGTTTACTCCACACACAACAACACGCAAATAAAGCAGATGAGACATCCATTATGGACTTCAGCAATGCTTCTCTGTTTTCATCCCATTACAACAAAAATACATTTTTCCTAAATCCAGCAATTAATTATTTCACTTCTATTTTTGTAAACATGCGACTAACGATTTTACTCAAACATATAAAATGCACTCACTTTTGTATCGTACCTTGGAAATATGAAAACAATTTCTATTATTCCAATGGCAAGTCTAGTGTTAGATTACCAATTATGAAGAATGCAATTCTAAATTCTCTATCAGTCAGGTTACTTACTTTTATGAAGAGTTAAGGATACGCTGATTGAGTGCAAAAATGTTTCAGAAGAAACATAAATGACAATTGAAATTTTCCCGTATGCGCTTTTTGACTAATAAGTAAGATATATACTATATACTATATATAGTGAGATACACACTATAAGTAATGACGGTAAGGAAGAATTGAGATTTTTAGAATTTTGGATTGTGGACTTACGGTATCTCTTCATGAGAGACTTTTTGTACGCTTTTGGATTGATTCCAAGATCAATGGGTTGTCCATCCGAATCATCTGAATCCTGAGGACTGCTGCTGTCTCGCTCAAAGTCGCGAGGGTCAAAAATATATCCGGGATAAGCAGCCCTTGACATGATGACAGCAGCGGCGGCGGCTGCAGCCGACTCGGCAGAATGACAATGAGATGAAGCGGAGAAAGGATTTTTGGATGAAGCGGCAGAGACGGGACGACGATGTCCACTTTGAGACGAGCTTTGTCGCTTCGAGTAGCAACTCAAATCCAAAGGAGCATTGGCTCCGTCTTCCGTCTCAAGGTTATGATCATCGTCTTCGATGACCAGATGATGAAGATGATGCCTTGGTGGCGGGGGTGGAGGAGCGGGTGAGGAATTATTGTCACGAGAGATGCTCAGATCTGTCGGTGTCGGAGAGGAAGAGGAATGGCTGCTGTGACGATGATGATGGTAATGATGATGATGGTGACGAGAGTGGGGGTGAGAGTGACTTAAGTCGTTGTGGATGGGGGAGGAGGACATGGAGGAGGATGAAGAGGAGCCGGAGCTCGACATTGACGAAGAAGGGCCCATCGTCAGAGACAACGGGGACGAAGAATTACGACGATGAGAAAAATGCTCTCGGCTCGCGAGAAGAGAACTGTTCATTTTGAGATTCAATGTGCCAGCTTCGTTGCTGTTCGAGTCTAAATCCATTTTCGTATTGTCTGAGTCTTGCTCTGACGCACTTAGTGCATTATTATTATTGCCACCCATAATTGTACCTCAGCACAACTGCGTCAACACACACTCCCGAACATTGAAACAAATAATCCCAAGTGGTCAAACCAAACTGCAGAAGCAGACCGCCCAAAGAACCACACTAATTACTCATCAGATTCAGATGCAAGACATGAGCCATACACTCTACGCACATTTTCATTCAAAGTCACTAGAATGCACGCAGCTAATCCAATCAGACGCACACAATACAAGACGAATGCAAATTTTGTAGTAACTAGATTACGTAGGTGTAGCGTCCACTGAAACACACACAATCTGATTCAATTCAACACACAATTGCCAACAAAATGAGAAATAGCTGTAGAAATATTTTATAGGAAAACTCAACAGAATCAACTGCACTGTCTGAATTTCACGAAAAGTTGCGATAGAAGCAACCGTTTATTCCGCAAGACAATATGAGACAATAATGGTTTTTCTCAATGGAAATACCAGAACTACACATACACATCAACTGTTTCCAACAGAAATCACTACAATCTGCCTGTCGAAGTACAATCCTTCTGCCGAAACACTAAATTAGTCAAACAATGGTTTTTCAACCGACACTGATTTCAAAATTTCTTTCAAATTTTTTTGAAATTCTCCGAAGTGCAAGAAAAACTATTTGTGATTTTGCCACAAAAGAACTAAATGTCCGTGACACAGTTAGTATTTGATAGAACACGGTTTTTAGTATGCTCAGTTCCTGAAGAACGTTTTTAGGTTTTTATTTTGAAAGTGACATGAAATAGTTAATCAATGGTTTTTCCTTGTTTAGTCTCAAGTGAAGTATTGAGAGAGTAGAAGCCTACACACGGCACGGTACACAGAACCGACGAACACGCAAGTAAAGGTAAACGAAGTAAACTTTCAGACTCACTCACAAGAAGAATAAGATTGAGAAGAATAACATGAACGTGCTCCCACACCGATCGGAGAATCTCAACTGAGAGCGAAATACACTTCAGCCAGTTAGGCTGCTTGGCTTCGTATTTAGTGTTGGTAGGTGCAGTCGGATTAGCAGGTCTGTGTAGTTACTCGTAGTTAGTCTACGTACTTAGTCTGTGTGTAGTTCTGTGTGTAGCTCTGTGTGTACTTCTGTGTGTACTTCTGTGTGTACTTCTATCTATGTGTAGTTCTATGTGTAGACTGTCCCCATATTTCTCTGCCTAGTGCTATGTGTGCCTTTGCTTAGCTTGGCTGTGATCTAGTTCTACACACGAAGCATATACATGTGCATGTACTCTCGCTTGCTGTGTTATCTTTTGTGTGCAACTCCGTGTGTTGTGTGTGTGTGAGACCGTACTTGTGTTTTCTATGCATTCCTGCTCCCATTACACTCACTCTCGCTCTCTGCTCTTCACACAACTATCTCACATACACACAAACCAACTCAGACCATAACATCGCTTGGCTCTACTGCATCGCTTATCCTTATCCGTAATAATATAGGTTCTTATACATTATTAGCATCACTGTGTGAGTAACACACTCAGATAGCATTGGGCCACTCACATTCTACACAGTTCTTTTATGCCGTCTCCTATGCATATAAGCTCTGCATGTTTACAACCACTATCACGACGCTTTGCTTCACTTTTCGTTCTGATATTATTTTCCTATTACAAGACCAGACTGTGTTTGTGTGTGCAATGTGTGTACGAATGACTTCACACACTATGTTACGATCCGTACAAATATTATAGTGGCCAATAAGTAAGAGTAAACGTACAATGTGTTGCAGTTGTGTGTAAAAAGCGAATGTTTCGAGTTTTTGCTCCGCTCTCAAAGTTCTGTGTCTATGTGTTAGCAATAGCATTGGCAAACAAAGCAGGAGGGATATAAAGGAAACCTAGATTTGATTCGAGACTGCTAACTTACAAAAGACGCTGCTGCAAAGCCAACGATTCGCAACAACTCGCTGTTCAAGTTCCACTGCCAATAGGCACACAGCTATTACACTGCACACGTATTCACGTATCATCATCCTATTACTGAACTTCCACAACCAGCCGCTTTTTATCTCCCACTACATTCCATTATTTATTCTCTGCTGCCACAGCCTTTACTTAATGTCGCTCTTGCTCTCTTCTTTGTCACGCTGCGGCTTATCTTTACGACTTCACTCGTACTTGTCGTTGCGTACTGCGTATTGCGTTGTCTGCGTAGATTGCGTACACAACATTGGGGAAACAGAAATACGAACTTTCACACAACAGACAGACCCACTGACTCATATCATTTCTCTACCACACACAACAAATTCTCTGCATCTTAGACCTTCCACCCCCACTGCCAACACAATTTCCTCACTAATACCTATGCACACACTCATCCGCAACATCTGCAGCGTCTCAACTATGCCAATCTTATTAATACACCACACAACAAACAATCAGTCTTCCAAAACTTCCTTTTTAAACCTCTGCTCATTTACCAGAATTATTACAACCTTCAGAGTAGATAGGAAGTCCTACAGCAATTAATCCCCATTACTACTATTAGTACAAAGGTGTGTAAACAGCTCTCTGCGTTTTATCAATCCGCTTTCAACTCGCTACCTCAATCACAGATTTTAGCAACAAGTTTTTTCATTTTAACTCATCCTTTTTAGTTGTACTTTAGGCCATACTAAAATGTAATTGGTTTCTTACTTTCAATTGTAAATAATATAAACTATGACCTATTACGTCGCAACAATATGTACTGGTTTACAATAACGCTGCTCAATTCAGTTGGCTACTTGAGCAAAAATGTAGCGAAGGTGAGACACAGTAAGCTTTTGTGTTGTGGTACAGGATGTGATTGCGGCAACTAATTCATGAGCGCAGCCTACAGAAGGAGCAATCGTAATATTGCAAATCCACATGAATTGTTTAGAATTATTCAATGGTGTGATTAGCGGAGTAGGTAATCGGGACAGAGGTAGTCTAGATTAGTTCCTCTATGCATTGTAAATGGTTTGGAAGTGTGTTCTGAGAAAGTCAAGTGAAATAAGCTAATGTCATGACAAAGGGAATGAGTCGAGCAATTTGATGAAGATACGTACCTAGTTTCCATGCACGTTGTGTCACACTTGTCTTACACACCTACTTCACTATCGCTTCATGGGAAGTAACAAAAATAATGCAATCGTCTCGCTAATGGCGAGTGAGTGTAAGGTGGCAGTGTGACATAACAAACCCTGCTTTATCAATACGTCCATGTAAATATTAAAATTGTTTCTGCAGACGCCAACCCACAACAGCAAAACTCATTGTTAGCCAAAGCTCTGCTCGTCAAGCCATGTCAAGCCTAAGGTATGCTCATCCGCAGTTCTACGCTACAATGCTAATTGACTGTTATTGTAGAGCACGTTGAAAGTGAGAAGGCAAACTCCGTACACACATTTACACGAAGAGTACCCCTCTGGCTCCAACTGTGTGTCTTGTCAAGAAAACGTATTCTGCATCTTAGAGGTTTTGATTGTAGCGGTGGAAGCAGTGGACGAAGAGCAAATGCAACGTGCGCTAAGGTGACTGTTATTCCACCTAGTCCTGCAAAGAGATGGAATATTTGCGTGCGATAGCCTTTGGTACTTGTGTACAGGGACTACTGAGATTTAAAGAAGAGAGGAGTAGATTTGTTGTAGAGGACAGAAGACGATTGCCCAAATTCAAGTTAAGTAGGTTCATCGACAAAGAAAACGGTGTGAGACTCTTTTCGCTTGTCAATCTCCCCACGCTGCCACCATCATCATCACCACCTCAACCACCACCACCATCACCACCGCCGTTGTCTTCGTCATGAAATGAGTGTAGGAAAATTGCGCTGTGTTACGCTATAAAAGATTACATTAGAATAGTTGTGCAGCGTCATGCCGTGTTGTTGTAGACTAACGTAATACTTATTGCAAGAAGATGCAATGCAATAATTTAATGTACGTACTTATTGCTCTTACAACTGCCACTATCTCACTTCCATTGTACTCTGCTTCTTACAGATGAGAAGTGCTCGCCAGTCCACACAACGCAGAGTACAACACAAAATGAAATGAAGAGAGACGAAGGCGAGTAGTCGTAGCTGCAGTGGAAATCTGAGATAAGTCACGATATGTACAGCACCATAAATAACAATCGAGCACAACAGAAACTGCAACTCCAATGCGTAAGTGGCTACAGCACCAGGTACACACCACTCGTGCAACATTTGCATTACTACATCTGCCCTTATACGTTACCTGCGTTACACGTTGCTCTGCACCACTTATACAACTTATATCTTACTCGCATTATACAACGTCCATTTCCAATACATTCGGAATACAACACTGCCAGATCTTCTACACGATAGCTAATCATTAACTATTTCACGAGCTGTTTCACGAATTCTATATGAAATACTGTGGAGCATTTTATAGGAGATGTGTGATACACACTATCGTGTACAACTGACACAATGCAATGTGAGGAGAAAAAGTGTTGCCTACGAAGTGGACGGACAGACGAAAGAGGAGAATGAATGCGAAAGGCAAAGTGAGCGCAAGGATGAAATGCAACGCACAATCTCCATTCCCTCACACAATATTCATATCACAACATTACACTTCTGTCAGCTTACAATTTGTATATTCTTATTTCGCAGCCTCATTATATAAGAACTAGCGTGAATGGGTAGTAGTGGTTGTGCAGGTATAGGCAATGAGGTATGTGAGGTACAGCAGGAGCATTTGGAAAGAGACAGGTAGGTGGTTGCAGGCAATGAAATGAAATCTCTACTGAATGAGACAACGTAATGATCATCGCCTTGCAATTTTAAATGGGCAATGTTAGCGTAATTTTGTGGGTCTATGTCTTTCTTGTACAGCAAACATGACTGGCGTTTAATTCTTATGAATTATCCACAGCGAAAACATTGCGACTATAGCCATGTTGGAATATATAGGAAATAATACATTATCTTTGCAGTGCGGTGTCGCAGTAGCATTCGAATGTGGGAGCATAACGTGCTGTATGAATTCATAACTACTCCACTCGTTCATAGGACATTGCACGAAATCACAAGAATCTGCTGCCAATAGAGTGGAACCTCTGCGCTGCTCAAACTACCAAAGAGAATTGCAATGGCAAATATTTCGACATCTCCTGTATGGCCAAAGTATCGCAGCTACAATTATTTTGCACACAATAGCAAATATATGAAAGCAGTGGACACGTACGAAGTTCTAATATGAAGCCTCCCTCTGATATGTTGTTATTATCAAATGCTGCACGTTCATTTGGCAAATGCACAAAGATTAGCAGCTCTTACTACGCCAGACTCATATAGAAATAAAATTATAAGTAGTAGAAATACTACACGAAGATAAAGTGGTTTTTGCGAATATATTCCAAGTGCTTGCTTCATGTTTCTTGTAATTTTTGAGACGTGTAGCCGTGGTGTACAGACTGAACAGATAAAAAGATGTTGGTGTGTTTGAGCAAAAGGAGCAGTACAATGCCAAGTGCAACTGTAAAACAGAGAGAAGAATTTGTGCAAGAGGTGTGTGGCATGAAATGGGGAAAGATGTAGAACCACTTGATGCTGCAAAGTCCACATGCACCAACTCACTCACTACACACTACACTCACTACACTCACACCTTCAGTCAAAACAATTACGAGTAGGCCCTGTGTTGGTTAATGCACTTGTTTTCGGCCGATGGTTTGATTGTGTACAATGCTTCTTACGTTATGTGCATTACATTACTTCGTCTACACATTGTGTACACAGCGCTCACAGCATTACGCAGAGAGAGAAAGAATATTATAGTGTGTGTATAATGGATATATATAATGGATATATATGATGGATATATATAATGGATATATATGATGGATATATATAATGGATATAATGTATAATGAATACAGATATAATGATCAGCACATTGCAGCAGCGTACCTGTCTTGTCTTTCGATTACTTCACTTTGGCCATTCCAACGAAATACTTTTCTTGCTGCCACACACTACCAAATTCTTTTCTTCCTCCTGCACGGTCTATCTGAGGAAATCTTCTCAAGTCAATGAACATTTGTCGAGTCTATTCCTTTGTATTACTCCCTCTCTCTATAAGCTCTCCAAGTCTGCAGCTTAATGCGTAATGCTCCGATCTCAACTCAAACACATTTTGCGATTATGACAGAAAATAGCTGTGCAACATCTCACACGATAAAAGCAACAAAATGTTTCCTTTACTTTTATTGATACAGTCAGACACTCAAATTCAATCATTCCATTCTATGTCAGTCTTCTAACAAAACTCACGGCTTCCAACCATTTCACACCTTTTCGCAATCACAAAATAACAATCCGACGACAATGCTCAGATACTACTACACTCCTAATACAGCTCCACTACAAATAGCACAATTATAATGCAGTATCTAAATGCGAAAGCAATTTCCTTTCATTCCATGCAGCCGTGTACTTTTACACTCTTCCATTGTGCTTCTAAGAATACTTTTAACATATTCATCTTACACTTGGTTGTTTGGTGTATTGAGACGAAACACATTGTCCACCAAGCTAAGGTGGCTGTGTACAATTACCCAACATTGGGCAACTATTTCAAAACGACTGACAAAGTGAGAGCTCAAAATAGTAGCAAGGGTTCTCGAAGGACTGAATAAGGGATGCAGGTAGAAAAAGATATATGCAACTCTTGTAGCCTCAGACTTCATGCAGTTTTATGTCTTAACCTCAGATGGTTAAGACCAAGAGATATTAATAACAGAGGTGTTAAAGCAAGCGCATTAAATTAATTAAATTTGATGATTTGCATAGAAGCCATCGGAAGTGACGAATATTTATTAATGTTGGTCACAAAAGAGCGTAGAGTTAGATGGAGGTGGGAAAGGTACAAAATGGACAATGTGGAATGGTGGAAAACGTTGTTGTACCTTGGCTCTTGATTTTAGGCATAATATTCTTACAATACAATACGTAAGTATATCTTAATGTGAAACCAGCAGTACGCTGTATGCACGACGAAGTGAAGAGTTTTGCAATTTGGAATGTAGGGCTTTGACTTTGTGATTGAGGAGTGAAGGTCTTTTCAACTAGGTAGCTACTACCTCTACAGATATAATGCACACAGACAGTCTGTATACTACACACACAAAACACACGAAAAGCTCTCTGCACATTATTATCCCAACATGCCATTTTCAACCGTTAATATGACAAAATGCACAGTCGAATCTCTTGATAGGCAATATAAGAGGTTAATCTGTACTTAGCGCCAAGAATATTCACTAAAAGGTGAATGCATTAATTTCGGAGCACGAGCTGTGTATAAAGAAATAGCAGTGCAACATTAAATTACAATGCCTTTTAAAATCCAAGCATAGTCAGAACAATGTTTCCATTTGTCAATTTGTATATCCACAGGATTAAAGTATAGTAAAGTACTCCCCATTACAAAACAATGTCATTCAATAACGTAATAACCGTTTTCTATAGCTCAGCTTCATTCTCGGTTATGATAGGCACACTGAAATCATGCTTATACGAAATAAAACTCTCGTGTTCGTTTCTCAGCTCTACCAAACCCCTTTACAAAAATTATGCCCAAAAATAAAAAAATATCTAACATAACTTGGAAGTGTTGCAGTTTAATTTATATTTCTTCTTTTTCTGATAAATTGCCCTTACAAAACACAATTGCTACAAATTAAAACAAACAATTTAATCATGTTGTTTCGTCATTTATCGTCTTTGGCAATACTGCAACCTACTTACTATCCTGTGATGATTCATGTGAATGAACATAATAATTTGGCTGTGGTGCAGAGAAATAAGAGCGGAAGACAGAAAGGCAGCACTTGGTGCGTGTTTGGTAACGGCAGTGCAGTGGCGGTCAAAACAAACAAGTTGAGAAAATAAGACTTGGCTAATCATAAGTTCAGGACTTTGTGTGAGAGATGTGCAAAGTGCAGAGTCTGCAGAGCCCAGAGCCTGTTTGAGTTCGCACAGTGCCTAGTCCATCTAAGACACACGAAGTGTGTACACTTATGGCTATGTTGGGTACTATGGCTGCAGCAGAAGCGAGGAACAACACAGAAACCGTCGTCATCACCCTCTGCAGTCACTTGAGACTTGAGACGCCTCTCTAAACTCCTTTCCTCCACACAAACAATTCCAAACAATAAAACACACCTAATAATCCATTCCTGCAATATTATTATAATATTATTATTTGAGTAGATAACTCATTGCAATGTTCTGTTGAAATCTTTCTACACCGATATCATTAAGCACGGAATTCGTACGGAGGAAGAAGAGTTTTGAGCGACTCAATTTAAGCCAATGCAATTAAAAGATGAGTTCAGAGTTCAGGAGGAAAAATCTTGGCACAGAAGAAGAAGCTGTTGAGGAGAGTTAGAGGGAGGAAATGCATTCTATGAAATGAGAAACGGGACAATGTGAAAGTCATAAAAAGTTTAACAGGCCATCGTATAAATCGTGATAGACGGGTAGTTGAGTGTTCGTAGCATGGAAGTATTAACCAGCACTAACGTCTTTACGAGTCTCACTCCCGACAGTCGTTCTCCACCACAGCTTCACGTCCTTTCAACTCAGAATTAAACATGCATAATATACGTTTTGTTTTACTCAGAGTAGAGACAGTTTGAGATGAAAGTACACGCAGTGAAGGAGAAGTGCTGGCTGTGAGAAGCAGTTGAATTGTAATTTAGGAGATGACTACAACGACAGAAAGAACATTACATGCAAACCATGGAAACAACGACAAGTCGTCTTTGAGAATGACACTCTTCATTTGCTGCACAATGCAACGCGATGCAAGTGAACTTCTGCAAACCATCACATTAAACTTAAGGAAAGGAAACTTAAAGCAATTGAATGGAATGCTTCGTTAAGACGTCGTAGTTCTTGTTGGGTGTCAAATTATAATTATGCTCAACTCAACCAACGAACAAATGCAAATCCTCAATACAATCCCAATACAATCCTCCAGAGATGAATAATACTCCACCAACACGTTACAAAACTTTACGTTGTCATTACCAAACTTTACTTTTCCTGTAGCGCTTCCAACGTACACCTAATTCCCGTACAACCAACACCGAATTCTCTCGGCCATTTAAACCCAACTGCACCAACAGTTTTCCAATGAGAAATAGCGACGTTCCATACTTGTTAACGTTGCTCACAGTCCTAATGCAATTGCACAAGATGACATTCCTAAAAATGTAACTCTTGTATTAGTGTCACTACAAGTACGCCGCCTTGTCTTATGAACAAAGAAAAGGGCAATAAAAATAAAAAGTGAGCTGTAAAATAAAAATAAAGCATTGAAATAGTATTTTTAATGTGGGGAATGACACGTGAGAGAGAAAAAGTCTCAGCTCATCTCAACGTGACACACGCACCGCCCAACTGTATTGCAGACAGATCTAATGATGATCTAATGATGAAAATAATAATTGGAGTGAGTATCGCTTACATTTACACAACCTGTACAGAGAGCTGTAAGTGTTGACCATATCATTAGTTGTATGTGTAGTATACCCATAATAGTGAACAACGTAATAATATTCTACACAAGAATAAAATATTTGTCCAAAGTGCACATTGTACGATGAACTACGATACTATCAGTGCCATCTTGCACGAGCATCTTCGCCAGGACACTTGCAGCAAATACAATAATAAACTACATAGAATAAAATACCAGCTAGTCTCAAGTGACATTACACATCTCACACAGTCACACACAGCACAACAAACAGTTCCCCAAAATGACAGGCAATGCCAACGATACTTTTTGTTGGACGGGCGCTTCATTTGTCTCAGGTTTCTGAGTTACTAACGGGAGGAAAAGTTGATTTGGAGTGGTGTAGTAGGTGTAGTGCTACAGGGAGTGCGAGTTATACTAACTGTGTGAGATAATAATAATATTGGAGGGTGGTGTTGCTGGTGTGGAGAGTTGGAGCGGTGCTGGAGATGACGGCATCCTCTGGACAGCGTCACAATCGCGACGTTGTCCCATTAGAGGAATATTTCCTCTTCCAGGATATTGCACGACATAATAATGTCCTTACAAATATAGAAGCGATCAATAACACCATCCTCATTTTTTCCGAAGCAACTCTAATGGAGATCTCCTTTCCTCGTATCTTATCTTCTTCTACTGTCGTATTATTTACAAAACGGGGATAATGATTACAAAACAAGACAGAAATTAGGGTTCTGTCTAAAAATAAGGGTCTCCGTAGCATCCCAACTCCATCCCAGTCAACCATGCCCTTTCCATACAACAATTTTCTTGATTCTTAGCTCCGTTTACAAACAAAAGCCGCCAATCAGTAACCTTATTGCTTCTACTATGTGTACACATGAAAAAACACACATATACCTACGAACCTAACATGCACAGCTTAGTGTACAACATGTGGTTTTCAAAAGTCGCAACATACACAAGCAAAAGGCTGATAAATCATTTCTTTGGGAAAATTACAGTACAAAGTTTAATATCAAAGATAAAGAGTTTTAAACTTGTAGCTGTTAGACTTGCCGTTAGTAATAGAGCTGCTACAACAAAAATGTAAAGGTGAGATTGATTGAAGCTCATCTCCAAATAAACTTATCTTGGAAAAAGTCCCAGTGCCATCTGCATTACATACGTGGAAAACACGTTCATAAAGTTACCTTTGCTACCTCTCATTTGTACATTTGTTCTCTCATTTGTTCTTTTATTTTGTTAATTCACATTCCCTTTAAACTGTGTGTAGAACTATTTGGCTTGATAACCAGGTGATAATATAATTCCCTTTAAAAGTATTTTGGCTTGGTTATTTTGTGAAAAGTTTACAGACGATGCAACATAAGGAAGAAAACAACGGAGGAAGGCTAGCATGAATTAAATTCTTTTTGTTTGTGCAATGAATGAAATTAAAGAGAGAAGTGTACGTATTGAAATTTAGAATAGTTGCATTTTTAAATGAAGAAATTGATTAGATCCGTTTAAATTTGAGGTTGTAAAAGTGGACTTTGCCAAGATGATTTAGTGTTAGTAAAGTCTTCGTAATTGCAAAAGTGGAGTAGGTACTTTACCAGTAAATAATTTAACGGCAGTGGTATGGCATTATGGTGCTACTGCAATAGGGAGGTGTTCAGTGTTTCAAGCCAAGACATCTTTTGATAAGAAATTTACTAAACGCTGTATGTAATAAGGCCTGCAGTTGTACAAGCGTGAAGCCGAATATAAAAGCATAAAAATGGATGAAGGAATATTTGCAACTTGCTGAAACAACCTACTCAATTTCCTTAAAAAGGAAGATGGGCAAAAAGCATTTAATATTTATTAGCGCTCCTCCTCGGCTGAGATTCATGGGGGGGAATTAATTAGATATATTCACTTTCCTACAAACAAGAAACGTTGTTGATGCATTCGCCTAATACTCGCTGCTACTCAGCTATAAACAGATATTATATTTAATACTCCATCAACTTGAATAGACATTGGGAAGTTTCGCGTCTACTTTTTGCGAGTGCACGTAGGTATGGGATAGAACGTACATGGGCATTTAATATGAGAAACTGCTGGCAGTGTGCATGGCTACGTTTCTTATATATGGCTGGTTCTACTGTGGCTAGCTATTTACCTGCTGCATTAATTTATGCACAGGTGTTCACCAGTTTCTTGAGGATGGGCTTTTCATTATGCCATCATGTTGTTATGTTATTGTGGCCATAGAAGTATTCGGGCAAAAAAGTGTACTGGTGTGAGTGTGGAAAATACACGCAGGGCTAGCAGACAAGGAATGAGTACGTACAGCACACAGCCTACTAAACTGTGCAAATATTCCACGGACCTAGTGTAATGTAATATAAAGTAATGAAGTGGCTCTACGGATAAATTGACTAGAATTGTCCGTTCTCTCCATGCTATTTCCACTACACAAGCATTTCGATATTATCTCTGCACTAACACACACGGCAACTCTTCCCACTTAAAACCTACATTCTTCAAATCCGGACCTGAACATGATTTTATATGAACGGAGTTTCGAGTATTATCTCCATGTACATATTATACTTATTTCAACTGGACTGGACTTCAAATGGAAGTTTTCCGAATTTTTCTGTGCTCAACCAGATAGACAGGTTCCTTTTTCAGTTCTCCATCCACACCGTTCCCTCGTAAGCCAAGACAGCGGCAGAAGAGATAGTGCCAGTACAAACTAAAAAATCCTGTTTTACAGATGACGAGATTGCTATATCCTACACTTGCCATTTATGCTACGCATTGGAACAATATCAACCATGCTATAGACATATATTATAATATCACGTTTGAAATACATCTATCCTATGCATGTCCAAACGGGTGGACGAGGCACAGCACCTGCAACACACATACCTATAGACAAGTTCATAGCCTACTGAAACATTACACTAGATTACATATTCTATTGCACACAAACGTGATTCTGTAGATCTGCACACTTGGCTTTGCTTTGCGTGCTCCTCTCTTCGTCCACCACAACCTGCACTACCCATCAAATCAACAAATTTTCTCATTGCAGCTTTGCTTGTGCTTCTCTCCCAGTACGTTCCTTATAATATCCTACTAAGTCCTTATATCATAATGTGTTCCTTATATCATACTTAATGTTCCTTATACCATACTTTATGTTCCTTACACCATACTATGTGCATTGCATTGTATCATGTTGTGCTAACATTCTCCCTTACAACGAAATTGTTTCTTTCCTCTGTCCCAGTATTGTCTGTACATTTCTTTTGCATGCAGTGCACTCGCATACTACGCTCACAATGTTCTTACGAAGGTCTGAAACAGGTATTCAGCAAGACAATGTGTGTGTGCACAAATATTGCCTTAAAGGGGAAAACATTAACTATTTTGTCCAGAATGGAGATAATGGTCTGAGATTCTGCTGGGTTCATGATACTTGTGAGTGTTGTGAGTGTTGTGAGTGTTGCCGTATGTGAGGGTCGGACATGCACATGCCAATGTTCAATGTAGTGTGTGTGAAATGCAAGCAAAATTTCCCTTTCTATCTGCGTGCGTTATTCTAATTCAATCCAAGTAATGATATTACACACAAAATAATATCACACGTACAAAATATACAAAACAGAATCTGCTTCTGTGTGTTGCCCCGCAGTTTGACTCATGATGCCTTTGCCCTTTGCAAAAGTTTTATTATGTCATTATTTTGCCTCGTATTGCCTTTGCACTGAGATGGTTGCGACACAGCAGAGTAAATTAGCCATTTGTTGCCAGCACAAATGGAACAGGTCTATGGACTGTTGATGCGGACTCCTCGGCCACTCCACAGCCGCCACCAACCAGTCTCAGTCACTCCAATCCATTCCACACTCTCAAGTCGCTCAATCCATCTTCCTCCCCATTAAATTATATTTACAAGACACAATCAGACATAAATAGTCACCCAACGTCCATCAATGTCCACAATTCTAACAACGCTCTCCAATAACTCTTTCCACTCTCACGAACCACAATGTCGTGTTCGTCCATACTTCAAACCCATTTCTTGCTCCTTTTCACTTCTTTCGTCATTCTTTATTGTCCTGAGGATTCACACAAATACCCACTCTGTCTCTCAATTAACAATCCAAGTCCAAATCTAAATCAACTAAACTATTCAGCACAACTCATCCGAAATCAAAATTGTACTATAGTTTCATCTGAATTTTATCTATTTTCATTCTCCACATATTCGAAACAAAATTTCTTTATTAAGTAGCGCACGTTACTTTATAAGAATGGTGGATACGTCTGTCCGTCTGTCTGTGACACGATTATTTCTCGAACGGATTAACAGAATTCGTCCAAACTTCTCATATGTGATCTAGTCATTTTCGTACATGGAGTCAATCAGTTAACTCCATGACCTTTGACCTTGCAGGATAACTACATACTGTGTTATAATACAGCCTCAACAATACACTGCATTTTAAATACTGCTAAGTTAATTCTAATAATGTTTGGAAGTGAAGACCGCCAATGTTTAAAGATTTTGAGAAATGGGAATTGATGTTTTTAAAAATAATATACAGTCCGAGTCGCTATTATTCTGCGAACTTATTTAATAATCCTTTGGTTACCAAATTATATATTCTTGCGCTACTTTATTACAGATTTGAAAGGTTTATTTTCTACTCGTATTAGGCAAAAGGTAGGTAGATAGGCAAAGGTCCTTAATTTATGTTAAGGTGCAGTTGCTATTTTTCTCATTATTAAATATTTACTCTTTAATTTGCAATTACCATATTTGCATGAAAATATTTATGAAATTGTATTTCCGAATCAAATTTGATTGTGTGACTGATTGGCCTGGCACTAGGAAGGCATTAAATTTGCTTTCTCATTTTCAACCAATCCAGTGCCGGTATGTCACAATAGTATTGAAATAGGCTTATTTTTTTAATCTACGAAAAGCAGGAGAGGGCAATCCTCCCAATTATATTTCAACGAGAAGGCGATTGTTTGTTCCAGCCGACGGACTTGATTTCATATGCATTGTTTCTTTGACTTTGATACCCCACTTGACTTGATAATCAAATTATTCACATGTAAACTCTTTATTCGCTCTGTCGCAAGAATTGAAAGAATTTTGCACCTAACCGCAAGAAATGGAATGGGTTTCCCACTCTAAACAATCCGCAGCAATTTTACAGAGAAAATAAATGGTTCATAGTAATGACATAATTATAAATCATTTATGTACACTGTACACAAATAATCATTTCCTTTGAGGATTCACTGGTTCCACCCGAATCATCAAGTCCAACACACTCAGTGCGTCATTCCATGCTATTCTAAATGTTGGTTTGGAATGCTGTGCAGTCCGCACATGGCTTACTTAACCTTATGGACATAAACAGATCGAGTGGCGAAGCAAATTTATGATGGGATGAAATGGAAATTACAGCTCAATATTTTTTGAATTTATAGCATCATGTTGATACAGCCAGAAAAAGATTTACTTCAATTTTGCTACAGCTCCTTCAAACTTGCGTTAATAACTATGAAATTATTTATATTTTATTTGCAGTTTTATGATTGCTAGACTACTATCTGGAGCATAACACTTCCAACAAAAATGATCGCAATGTAATAGGCGCCGTTTATGAATTGAACGATACAAATTGGCTGACTATTCCCTTCTTATTGTGGTTGATGACTAGGATTTGATTTTTCCTAATTATTGTGGGTTGTGCCAGTTTTTAAATCTAATTTTACTTACTGTGCGAATGACTGGAAGGATGATATCCCAAACTACTTAGAATTTCCAAATGGTACTCACCTGAAAATAAACAAAACAAGATAAATTAGACATTTAGAACAAACGATGGTTGCATAAAAACGCGAAAGTAAGTTCGGATCAGATTCAAGTCACGATTTGTCATATTGAACATTGTCCATCCGGTTGGACTCGGGCAAAGCACTGCCACATACTCAGAAATAATTCAGTAATGGAAAACATAAATCCGTGTTATTGGTGCACTGAATCTTTATTCAGGCGACACTTGGCAGAGAAGCATCAAGCAATATAAATGACAACTACATAACAGCAACAGTTCTCTTTCAATTACATTTGCTCTAAGTCCGCCAATTGGCGGACTTAGGGCAAAGACACAAAGGAGGAGGGGGAACAAGGTGTCGAATAAAATGAGGCTATAGGTATGTACAGAGAAGCGACTAATAATTTTCTTTGCACATCCATTCATCCAAATAATTAGAAAATACAGCAAAGACATCTCAAGTCACAATTTAAGTTCTTATGACAATCCCAAGCTTTGCACAAAACGGAGATTATCCCTTGTAAGGCAGTGGCGAGTTTGAAAATGAAAAATGTTGTAAAAATGTTCATTTCCTTGCAAAGGCATAGAAACAATGTGGATGTGGCAACTCCATCTGCATTGACTGAGATAATGGTTGTGCGAGTTGTGCCTACATTTTCTAAACGGCAATTAACTACGAGAGAAATAATTAAATCCATGGAGCTGCCTAATAAACTTTTGCTATCTCATTTACCATTAAATGCAATTACGATTATCAAAAACATTCCACATATTTCTGCTCCTGTGTTACCACAGTTGTAGTTCGCAGTGAAATGGCGGCTTTAATGTCATGATGAGAGTTGAACGAGAGTGATGGACTCACATCAACACAAATATGATTATCTTTTTTTATTACTGCACCTATTCAATATCTAAATGACTGAATTACAAAGGGTGACGGCGTAGTGTGTACACACAGACACAGCCCATGCAAAGGAATGGTAGAGCTGTGCTCGTCTTCGTATGATTCTTCGAGTAAAATGCTAATTAGAATATGACAGAGATAAACAGCACAGCAGCACTCAGCTACACACTACGTGTACAAGAGTAGCAGTGGAGAGTTGACTTGAGACAGTCGTAGGTGCATGTATTTACTCACAAGTCATGGTCTGAGTTGAGATTCTTTTGGTTGTGCAACTGATACGGCCCAAGTGGAGTGTTCGTACAATAAGTACAATATGTAATGGTTGTATAACATGCATAATTGTGGCGGATTGAACAGATAACTTAACCTAGTTCTGACTAATGTATGCTTTCACACATCTATTTACAGTAAATAGGCAGCTCCACATAACACTCCGTCTCATTTCCACTGCCTTCGCTCCTCCACGTACTGCTCTGCCACTTCCACTCCTCCACTCTTCTCTTAACACAATGCCTCAACAACCACCTCCTCCTATGTCGCCTGTAAAACTTCCAATACACAGCAGCACGGCTTCTTTGGTGCATGTGTGCATTTACATGTAAGCATTTACATGTATGCATTTACATGTGTACATTTACATGTGTGCATCTACATGTCAACATTCATTTGATAAATCAAATTAATGCACATTGATATGCACACAGCACCTTGTGCGTCTCATCGCACAACAAATGTATGACAATTTAGTCAATTCAGAAATGAAAAGTTTCTGCACTACTCTACCCACTGAACTGCAATAGTCAGCTGCCTATATTTTAAACGCATGTATAGGAAATAAAAACTACAGCTGCATCTTTGATGTTTAAGCTGCGCTTAAAGTGTGCATAAAGATACAATCAGCTTGCAATGTTGCAGGTTTCAAGCTATGCTCAAAGGGCGACAGCATTTTAATCCATCCGTAGTAAAAATAATTGCTTATATTATGAGTGCATAATAAATAGTGGGCATGCTGGCATACAGGTACATAGCGACGATCAATTTCTTTTATCTAATTTTGACATGGGAAAATACATTGTTGTTTACTTGTGTGAGTGCGAGTGCATTTATTAACACATACATCAAGTCAAGCTTCTTCTCATTCAAATATTCGCGAAGAAATATGATTGCAAAATTGTGTTTTCCATCAAATATTGTTTGAACGTTGAAGAAACGAGTATAAAGTGGAGGAATTGACTCAATCATAAAACTGTAAAGGTGAACGAGAAGGAAGCACGAACATGGGACATTTCGGCAGAGTTAACAAAATAAAGAAATGAAGAAATTGATTGTTCATGCATGTGCAATGTTAATGCTGATTTTTAGGTATTGGGTTTATGAAGACGTTGGACTGGGTGCGCGTATTACTTTGGCGTTGCTGTTGTTTTGGCTTGTGCTGCGTTGGTGCTGTACTGGCTGGCGTAATAAAATATTGTTGTTGACGAGATTATGTTAGGTATGTTATGTATGTTGGTGTTAGTTGTACAAGGCCGTTCACTTTTCCTATGATGTTACCAAGTAAGATTGCTATTTCTCTGACTGATTCACTGCCAGCTTCCTTCCCTTCTAATCCTCCACTCCTATCCTCCACAGCCACTGTCTCCGTCTCTTCTGTCTCTGTCCCAACAAACATCCAACGCCTGCCTCGCTCTACACTCTACCTCCTCCATTATGTATTTATATTTATATTAAACCACCAAGTATTTTTATATATTGTACGCTTGTGGTGTATGCAGATTACACCGTTTCTATGTATTACATAATTGCGGTAGTCAAACGCAGATCTCATTAAAATTTACATCTCATTGGGTCATTTACAAGTACACATACAACAATGTCGGTATTTACTGAAATTAGAAACACCCGAGCATAATAAGTAATACATATCTTTCAGTATGTAGCACCAAACTCAGCAGACCCACCACTTACCATCCTCTCATAGAACTGTCCACTCTACATCAGCCGATTTTATTTTGTAAGATTGCAAAATGAAATGACAATAAATGGTAGGATTTCCTGCCATTATAATTCCTACTGGCATTTGACTCACAATCTTCGATTGCTTGCATTGTAAATGCACTAAATGCATCTAGTTAAAATTAAATGATAAATAAAATATTAACTATATTTCTATCAAATACGTTCCTAATTGACAGCTCTTATCAAAGGATTACTGTTACTTTGCCACATTCTCAAATGATTAAAATCCTATATAACTTTCAAATTGTAACAGATAAAGTTATATCTATACATGAGATCGCCACTTAAAGGTTTCAGTTTTGACCAAATAGTAGACTACTTGTTAAGAGTACATAGAGAATACTTCATGGGCTTCTTCTCGACAAGCTAAATTAGTTATGCTGTTATTCCTGGAAGATTGGAGAGTGACAACATAAAAACATCACCTGGAGTCTGAATGAGTGGAATAGTCAGTGCCCCTGCCCTGAATAAAACTAACCCTCACACGAATGTGGTTGAAAGAACTGAAGTTGGTTCTGCTTACGTTTGTTGGGAGTTGATAATATTAGCACGAGTAAGGGGAAGTGTGAAGTTACTTGAGATATTATCTTGAGGATATAACATAAGCAGGCTACATAATAAATATTACAGAAGTAAGAGAATAATGTGAGACGATTGTTTGAGTGTGTTGAATGTAACGTAATCGCAGTTTGGTTGAGCGCAATTCATTAGCAAGAGGATATCCATTCTCACTACGCAACCCAACGCTCTGCACTGCAACACACAGTTGACACAACACAGCACAATTGTTCTGCACTCAAACAGTTTTCTAAATGTGGAGACTCACAATTAGTTGTAGCGAGTTGTGTGTAGGGCAGACAGTTGTGTGTGGTTGCAGTGGAGAGTGAATGGGTGAGACTGCATGGGGCTCTAGTCTGTGTTAATAGTTAAAGTAACCGAAGCAGCCAACGATAACATCAACATTCAAAGGAAATCAGCGCAACAGTTAGGCGATTCCTATTGCTCTTCTACGCAATAAATCTGAATTGTAAAAAGTGAATTTCCTCAGAATGTGAGTCAAGCTGCATTGGCAGCTCCCAAACAAACCCTCCTTTACACTGAGATGAATGCAGAGTCTTAGCAGAAGATAAGCAGATAATATGCACGTAGACTAGTCAGATAAAGATTAGACTAATTTTGTGAAAACGACATGGCTCATGCCTCATCCTAAGTTTGATGTGTCAACAAATGGAAGAATTATGTCATTCCGTATTTGCATGTTGACTACAAAAGATTTTAATCCTGCTGAGGCTTCATCTACCACTAATTGTAAGTCTGTCTGTTTAAAAGTTGCGACTGATGTCTCGAAGACAAAGTGAACTAGGTAAAGTGAAACAACAAGTGGTTTTTTGTTTTAATTGGATTATGTTTCTCAGTTCTCGTCTTGTTCAGGATGTTGTGTTACACACAACTGCATGATAAAATAGTTCTGAGATAAAAGGTTTCTACTAAAAGCAAAACATTCGGAAATCACAGTCGTTTGCAATGAAGATTGAATCTGAGCCATTTACAGCATTTCATGAATCAAGTATTGTGTAGGAGTAGCAGGATTAGTGCAAACGACTGCTCTATTTTATTTTGGACAATGTAATATCCCTTTGTGATATAATATTCGCCAAACAGAACTAGCAACTAGTAGAAGTGGCAATAGAGATATCTACGTCGACCCAGTTACCATGCCACAGAAAATGAAAACTTGACTTGCATCCTGTGCCATTCCTCTAGCACCAGCCCTGCAGCACATTTCACAAATATTTAGTTTACCTAACTAATACATAACCCAACCAACTCATACACAACTATCTCACAACTCAAACATAACTAATGCCACTGCTATGCATTTCTTTGCAGCTAGACCACGGGTCATCCTATACTCCCCTGCAATACGTACAACGGCGTGGTTTGGGTGCTGGCATGAATTGTTATATCAACTCAAGCCCTACACACAGCCAAGTGCATCATGTAACAGCCAGAGCAACCACACTCACTCCACTAGCAACACTTACACAGCTTTTAGTGTTTACAATAAATAGCTGCAAATTGCATGCATAGGCATTTCTTGTACATAAATGCCAAGAGACGTTCAACAGTCTCAGCCTTAAATTACAACACAATACATACTTAAGCTAATAATTACAAATCTAGACGTTTATAGAGTCTTAATATTATTATAACAGAAAAGATGTAATACGAATGAAGGTGTAGGATGGATGATGCATTTTGCCAGTAAAGGAATATTCATTGTTTACCTAAACCTTTAATGATATACTTGTAAATGAAGTGTATTATCCCAAACACCCGAATTTGTTATGCGGAACGATTTGAATGTATCTGCAAATTGCAGTAGCAGATCATGCTTCGATATTGTATTACCAGCCTATTGTACTGTAAAATTTAAATCCTCCTTTGTAAACTGTGCAACTATTTAGGAAATGAATAATAAAATTTAGAAGTGAGTTCCTCAGTTCTATTCGGTGCAAACCTATAGTCAATTAAATGATGAACTATGTGTTGTGGCAATGCCAATTATGTATGACTGAAGTATTTAGAAATGTATGTATTGATTTGTGACTCGCTGAAATAGAATGATTCCCTGAATAAATTGTTTTATGGTGTATTGGGAAAGATCAGCTTGCTGAATGACTTGACTTTAAGGCTTTAAACTGAACTGAAGATGAAATATCTGTAAGCATTTTGGAGTAAATAGTTTTGAATGAAGGGATGTGGAGTGGAATGCAGGAAATCGTATTTGTGAGTATTTATGCATAAAAAAGTGGTCTGGGGTCTGGGAGTCTGCGGATAGGTCTAGAGTAAGGCCCTATTTCTTTAGGTGGGTAAACAAGAGCTTTGTGTCTTGTGTAGGATGGATGATGCCACGCCGTCTGAAAGTGGAAAGGCAGAAATGAGATTTCTCATGAACGGTACGCAATGGAGTATTTCAGTGTTACTTAATGTTGGGTTGGAGAAATGTGATCCAGAAACAAATCAGACTCCTAAATTCTCAAGTTAAATGTCAAAAACTGAGTTAGTACACGAGAAGTGTGTTTGTAGGTTCAGACCCCAACTATGTTTCCCATTGCCATACATTAGGAGCAGTCATCTTGGAAGGCAGAGCCTTGTGTACACGCAGCATTAGCTCCATAAAGATACCCGTCATTTTTGTGAAACACCTGACTCACAATCAGTCAGCCGTAGGCACAGAATTCTAGGAAAACCCATTACCAACTTCTTGCGTAACAAAAAATGTTTGAAGTGGACTTGGCTTTTATAACCTGCATTATTCGATTTTAGTGCTGTGTGGAAGGCTGACGAAGGTACTGCGCCATGAGTCTCAGTTTCATTTTAATGAAATGTAAGATGATACGAAAAGCCAAGGGCGAACGGCTATTCTGTTTGTGTGTGGATGGACAAATTGTAAATGTGTTCGTATGGATTTGATTCCAAATGCCAGTTAAACCACCTCTCGGAGGAAACAATGGAAGGGCAGGTCGGGATTTATTAACCCTTTCTCAATTTCAAGCTTGGAAGTAAATAATATTTCGTTAGTGAACTTAGGGTCTATAGAGGCATCATTAAAATATAAATATCTGTGCACGGAGATTATTTTTGTCTTCTGCTTCGAATCGTGTGAGTACACGTGTGGCACAATCATTTGTATCTATTATTATATTAACTGTAATTGAGACTACACGAATAAATCCGAAATTATCGCCAATTGCTATTCTTTCTATGCACGTGCTTACACATGTGCACAAACATTAACACTATTACCAATAGAAAGCAATAAAATGATTTTGCCTATACTAAATTTAAACCCGCCTTTAATATTGACGTATAATAATGTCAACATTATCTGTATTTACCCATTTCAGACTGTCATGTTATTACTCATTACGATATTCACTTGATACATGCCACATGCAAACATTTTAATTGCACGAAACGGAACAGTACTCTTATTAAAAAATGTTTCAGAGGAAGCAGGAAAATATATGTACACCTACACCATACAGAGGAAGCATGAGGCAAGTGCATATAAATATGCAGGGATGCATTAAAGAGATCTTGTCAACTGTGGTACGCTGTGCTTCTTCACCACAAAGCCTACAATATTATTCCTACAGTATTATACAGGTTACTAATCGAAATATGTACTTGATACCTTAAAGTTCAGAATCATTATTTTCATTATATACACGTACTAGCATTATTTCTCTTGCCAGCTAATAATAGCGGTGTAATTGCTGCTTTCCTTAAGGCACATAACTGTAAAGGGGTAGGCAGAAGAGATTTGGGTGCGAAGTGCACAAAGATGCTCTAGCCAAAGACCACTAATCTCGTGTCTTATATAGCTACAAGTTTGGTGCACAATGTTAGTGCTCGCAGATGATGAAGTGTTCTACAAAGACTGTGAGAGTGCACAGAACTGTGTCAGTGCCTATAGCACGCATCTGCATAATTCCTGCCTCTCCGTGTGCTGAACACACGTTATGCGACTGTTGTGGCTGAGTCAATATATTTCTACAATTCAATAGTCACAAGTACAAGCTCCAACCCACAGCAAAGATATGCACCACCAGTACATCTTTAATTATAAATTGATAGCAAAAATTCCACTAGTCGTTTTTGTATGTTATGCTTATATATTATTACACGATAATATTATTACACCCGTTAGTACATGGCGCAGATTGGAAGTTTGTGCTGTGTATGTGTGGACAATGTGCATGGCATGGGGCACACCACTTACATAACTCACAGTACTGAGAGACTGAGAGTGATACTCTGTGTGAGCAGTTAACGTGGACAGGAACATGACGGTCGCCTTCACCTCAATTCCATTTCACTAAATGCCCACTTGTGCAATCCCTTAATGGTTAATAGTCAACTCAGCTTTGCCATATGCATTGCAGGATCTGCTACAAGACTCCACAAATGTACATCATCATCTTTTATCTCTCTATATCATCAAAACGCTCTTAAATATTCAATCCTGCCCCTGCCTCCAACCACCATCATATTCTTCTTCTCCAATGACTTCAACGTCCAACGTCCTACAGTACTCATTGCCTGCTTCCATCCAATATCCAAACATATTCTTATATTATGTGAAAACAACATCATCACCCAGAAAAGGGGACCAGCATTTGTTGCTTGTTTTGTCTGTTTAATAATAAATGCACATTCTTTGCCACCACAACACCGCTAAGTCTTTTCACATTAATTATGAAGCTACGATAAAATTTAAGTACACCATCATTAACATAATCTTAAAATATTCCGTTCGGGAAATGCATAAGCCTTAAATGATAATAAGTCACTCTTGAGTGTACTGCGTAAAGCACTGAAGTTCACATTAGCTCGCCACTTGGGACTTTGCCTTGCTAATTTTCAAAAATGCATTACTTTTGACATCTTCTCTGCATTGTGCAATTATCAAGATTTGAACTGAATGGCATTGCCATGTAAGGCACGTACCCAGCAAACCTTTACATAGGCACATAATTAACACATTTAAAAATAATTTCGGTTATCTTTCGTAGTGATTTCAGATTCAGTTCACTCACGGCGCATGTTGCTAAAAATCACAGTGCTGCGAATTTATAATCGATGTTTCTAAAACTTACGTCTTCTCTGTTCATTGTATTCATTTCAGCACACGTATAATTAACTCCGAAATTTATTTGCTCGCTTGTCTGACTGCAGTAAGCACAATTATTATTTTACAAAAAGCGATAATCTCCATCAGTTTACGCCTTCCTACAGTTGCTACGTCTGAATGCTAACAATTTGCAATATCCCATCATAATCTGGCAGTCATTATATTGTAGTGAACAATGTAGGAGAAGCAACAAAATTTGAGCTTCACATCACAAATGGACTTTTCTGACATTATGTGTAATGAAATATAATCTCCCCTAATGGAAAATTGTCTATTAGTAAAAATCTCAATTGGACAGAAATGATTTGTATAAAAAGCGGCACTAGACAACAGGTTCTCTCAAACAGAGCAACGCATTTCAGAGAACGAATCGGAGGCATCACTTCCCTGCATCAAGTGTCGACTCGAATTTTACTGCGTCACATTTGCTACAAAATGTCTAAAATTTCTCTTCGTCCATTTTTAAACTATTCTATAGATGATGGTGGACTGTTCGAGTACGACCTTTTTAATGTGATTACTTGCGCAAATCGATTATCGAATGTCTTCTAAAATTTGGCAACAATTGCCACAAGCATTAATAACAATTCAACAGGTTTGATTATGCGGTCAATATGAGCAAGACAGAAACTGGAGAGCTCCAGCCAAATATAAATTCCTGTTAAGAGTTACAAAAATGTTCTTTTGCTGGTTTTGTGGCGAAAAGGAAGGTCCGTGGAGTGTGGGCTGAAAGCAGAAATCGTTCCCAGCCCTACTGAACGTGAGATAGTAATTGAAGTTTGGAGGTGAGTTTGCCGAGCGAGCGTCGGTTGCTTAACCATTATGGAAATACAGAGACCCCCTTCCTATCAGAGAATCAGATTACAGCAACTGGAGGAACTAGTCTTGGCTGGACTATTATCTTACGATATATTTGCAGCAGGCTATTGTCCTGGACATTTTCCACCAGAAAAAAATGGAAAAGGTTCTCACTCTCATGTTGTCTGCTCCACACATGATTTTCAGATCATTGCACTCACAAAAAGGAAAAATGTTCAACTGACATGAAATGCAAAATATTTTGTGTTTAATTACAAATCAAACACCCGGAGAGATTTTCCTTGTCCTTTGCGCATTTACTTCTTTCTACCTGCAACGCATCAAATGTCAAAGGCGACTCTTCTCCCAACTCCTGCCACACTCCCAATAACTTTATACATCTCTATCCTACAAATGTCACCAACAATGAAATAAGTAGTGACAAAGCTGAAATTTCCAGCGTGTATGTGAATTGTGTGTATTTGGACTATCAGTTGAGAATCTGCATCACTAGAACTGATTTTTTTATTATGTAGTATGCTCCATGCAGAAAAGTATCCAGCCAGAATCACAAACAATTAGCTGCACTTTCAGACTGGATAAATATTTGACTGTTTGAAGACTATTACAATTTCTGTTACTGTTAGTATCTATCTTATTATTTATTTGCAATGTAGGTATTGAAAGCACGAATAAAAATAAGAGCGACTGTTTGTGTGTTGTCGGGTAGAATATTAATGGGCGAGTAGTAGCAGGGAGCAGGGCTGGACGGAGATACGGAGCTGACGGGTGTTGTGGCGCGGTGCAAAGAACTCGCACTGATTGACATGGAAATGATCATTGCGTATGCAAATAAAGTGAACCTTGAAGCTCCACTGACTATTCACCTCGTCCTGATGATGCCTCTTGCATTTGCCAAAGAAAAACGTATCTGTAACAACGTAAGTCGCTTCTCCAACCAGTCGTCTCAATTCGATAGGCATCTTGTTTCAAACAATTCATCAACCTTGTAGCTTAGTGCCTTCGTAGTACATATTATATCATTTCCACTCCCCTACCCACCCCTACCTCTTTGTCACTCTCAGCCTAATCTAACTTGACCTAATATGCAAAAAGTTACATTATATACACCTAAACAAACCTAAACTACCATGCACCAATCAATCGGAATACATTGGTCTAGGAAATACTCGCAGTATTACGGCACAAACATCAAAACTAATCATGCCAAAATTATGGCCAAATAATTCTGTACAAGTTGCGCATACAAGTTCAAATGTAATTTGTAAGGAACAGTTTAATGCAATTTATATTTCTAATGAAAATCAACAGCTAAAGAGAAATTCACTAAAATTTATACACAGTACCAGTCTGTGTATAATTCATACATAAAATTCGGAACGCTGATGCTAATAAGTGAACGTGTAAACTGGTAAGTGAAACTAGTTTCCACCATTCATTCACCCATTTTGCTTAAATATGAATCAAATGTGTTTCAATATGCCAGTAATATAATTCCGTTTTATGATTTGACCTACCAATACAAATAGCATGTAGGTATACTGAACTAATACGAGCGATACATTCATCAATCAAGCCTTTTGTCCACTAACATATCTTATATAACACTGTATCTCACAATGCCTATTATCTCAACATGCAATGACATGCGAACCACACAAGACGAATTAAGTCACAGTAACACACTCAAGCAATGCTCTCAATAGTACAAAACCGTAGCTAAAATTCAGTCTAAATAATATACCTAATGAATTTGTGACAACCTAATTATATCATTGCATTGTTGACAAAGCGTGAAATGAATTCTCACGAATTGTTACAAATACTAGTGTAAACTTCCGTTATAATTAAATTGGCAATGAATGCAGAGATTTTGTGTTTGTGCAATCAGAGAAAAAATATGCGTCAGTTTGTGATCTCGGATCATCCGCCTTTCTGTGCAAACGAAGCGCAAGCAGAGTGACCTCCACTTACACTTACAACAGTTTGAATGATTGCAAAGCAGAAATGTATCAAAGTATCAACAGGATGTATAAAATCCACTGCGAATGCAAATAGTTAGTGCACGTTTGTGAGACAAATAAATAAGAGTTAGCCTCACAACTGCACCATTGTAATTTTGTAATACCTTCAAAATACGTAATGACACACAAGAACACCAGACCCACGGCACAGAGCATTGCAGTGTATTGTGAGTATAGGTGTTCGTACACGGACAGGAGTTATAAAAGAGCAGCGGCTGTGTGTATGAAAGACACAGCCACTACTGGCCTATTACACATATCCTCCAGAGTCCACAGTTGAAAGTGGCCGTGTGCTAAAGACGTATGCAGATGCACGATTCCTATAAATGTTATCGCCATCCACCAACGCAGCTTTCTTAGTTAGTCTATGTATATGTCTATGTCGGTATATGCCATAGGTATATATGATATGATTATATGACATACATGATATAGGTATATTAAGTTGTATTATGACATAGACCAGTTTTTATACGACATATAAGGATATAGTAAATGACAGTATGGGGAGTATGGATAGAGATAGTTAGGAAAGGAAGAAGAGGTAGGAACACGTTGACGTAGCATTCTGGTTATTTCTCCAAGGCACAATAGAAGCAGCGAAGTTGGTTGAAAGAAAGACTTGACTAATGGCACATTTCCCTATGGAGAATCTTAAGCAGTATTTATTTACTGCAGAGTGATGTGCTGCTCAGTGTGGAAGTTCTCGTTCGCATGTTTCAAGCTGTTCATGTAATATGCGTATGCTTTGCATCGGAGAGTATGGAAGTGTTGTACACACAGAAGAAATGGAAGGGGTGACCTTGTTGGGCTATTGACAGCAAAGCAAAAAGAGCAAATACGTGAAAAAACAGCCAGAGTGTAAGATATCGCTTGCAGCGAAAGATTTTGCGAAGATCTTAGCATACTTTACATTGCCTACTCCACACAACGCACACAACACACACAACACACATGTACAATACACACGGAAAACAAGCATCCTCTGATATTCCTACATAAATATTATACTGTACTACACATAAATAATCAAAAGGAGTGGAGAGTAATAAAGACTTTTTCTGAATGTTCAAGATGCACAAAGAACTCTCCCTACCTGCCCAACGTACTACATGTCACGTCATCCTTAAACAGACTCACATCCCAAAATGGTCTCAAGAATTTGCCCAGTCTCAACTCAAAAAAAATTAACTCACTTTATTCCACAAAGCTTCAGTCCATTCAATTCATACAGCACTCACTTTCATGTTGTCCTTCTACCAGCCATTGTCATTGTCCAGCAATCAATCTCAATGTCATTTTCCCATCCCCAAAACCGACTTTTCTGCCATTCGTTTCCATGTCCGTATTTCCTGCTCCTTATTGTTAGTTCATCATTACGACTAAAGTCTAACACTTCTAAATGGCCGATTACACCTAAATTCTTTTCCTAAATCATTTTCATTGCTTTTAAATACAATTTCCACTCGCAGTTTTAAGTTTGTATACGAACAGACCTGAAAATCCTTTCGTTTTCAGGCCTACTCAATTTCTGACCAATTGTCCTAGAGATATTCAGAACTGATTATACGTATAATGTGATATTGCCAGACATGGCTATATTATATTGGGAAGTAATATAATACATTTAAACTATGAGAACATTTGCAATCAGTCAGTTGCAATATTTGGCTGTCACTGTTGCCGATGATGTGAGAACTAACGATAAGTTCTACTAGTGATTAGTGATTACTTGCATTAGTACTAGACTCGCACTTGTCTTCAGTTTAGATTAATCCTTTATAAAACTGGCATGACTAGAGCTGCTTTTACCTACTCGGCATATTCCTTATAGGCATTAGAGATTCTGTTACTTGTGCAAATAGTTGTTCGGGTTTTCATATCAAATTGTCCCTTTACGATGATAGTCCTAAGGAGCAAAGACATTTTTTCTTTATATACATCATAACATGAGCGTTTTCTTTGTTTGTTTGGCAGGGTTTTATTAGAGCGATGTCTCATGTGCAAGTAGTAGAATGAAATTATGAAAGAAGCATTGAGTTTATTTATGAAGCCAAGTGTAATTAAGCTGGAGCCTGTGTTCTGTCACATCGTAGTCTTCGTCTTCAGTTGCCATTTCAATTGGCAATTCATGAATACATTTTACATTAGGTTCTGCTGCGAGCATTTACTTACACAATGACATTTCTTGACACACCTTTGATTCCTCTTTCCATATCTGTAACCAAATACACACTGAACCAACTGAGATTCCACCCACCACATTACTTTCAACCAAAGTATTTATATTCAGTTGATTCATAACTATCAAATAAAATTCAATGAGACACCATGACGCTTGGAGTAGTCATTACACAGATTCAAAGATGAAATAGTTTATTCCGCCTGCCTGAACACTGAGTTTCAAAAAATCATAAAAGGTTTCAAGTTCAGTGGAGTAATAGTAATACCAAGTCATTTCCATTTTTCATGAATAATCACAAATAATTTGGACGAGTTAAAATGAACGTAATTCTCTATGAGAATCTCTGAGAGCTTCAAACGAAAAATTAATTCTACAATGAAATGACTCACTAAATGTTCCTTTGGTTCTGTTCTGAAATGAATATCACGATTAAAGATAAACTAATTCTAAGTGATCAAAGAATCCGAAGTGGCTCAGAGTGTGCTACTGAAGGTGAATGAAAGGCCGTCTGGAAATTATGAACACTTGATAAGTCCTAAGTCCTAACGTCAAACATTTAGATCTGTAGCGAGCATCTCGAGATGTCTCAAGTTCTTCATCATAGAAAATAAATTATTCTTTTTGAAAACTGAAACTTTTCTAAAGAAATACATTTTTCAAGTAAGTAATTGGTTGTCTATATTTGTCCAACTTATAAATGATGTAACATTGAAAACTCTTAAAATTTAAAGTAAATACGGTGAATGCAAAATCAACATGCTGTAAATGCTCTTGGACAGAAGTTCGAAGTAGAAGAAGTGGGAGTAATTGCAAAGCATTTACTTTTCTATTCATCTGCTCTAAAAATCTTCCATTCAAGTAAATCCTTTTAAACGATAGAAATGGCAAATGTGGGCTGTACTTGTGAAATCTTATATCACCCTAAATGCAGATATTTATTCTTACTATTTATATGCATCCACACCTACGCACCAACATTTTTCCAAGAATGCGTTTTTCAATGAGACATTTGCAGCCTGAATTGCCATGCTCCTGAAAAGTGATTAGTTTGAATAAAGATACAATTATTCTACTCCGACAAATCTGCTGATTTTCTGTATCCTTCATTTGAAGTTCACAAGAACAAACTTTTTGTTCTTTTTACAATATGACGTAGATGAATGGATTTAAATAATCAATGTTAAGTAGGAACGACACCCACTCAAAGAAATCTCATGCGGAGGAAATAAATACCCCAAAATTGTTAATAAATGTAGAATTCCAAACTACTATGGAAAATTTGATTTGGGATTGACCTCACAATTTCGTGTAAAAAGCTGTGAGTGAAAAGTGTTCAGTATGGGAATTTGTGCATCTGTAGGAAGGAGTGAAGTTTGTGAATGTGCGACGATGCTACTGCATTCCAAACGGCGATGAAGAACAGAAATTTCTACATTTCATTCTATCTTGATTAGCCCACAATCTCTGCTGATGTTTTTCTTCTTACAGATAAGCGAACCTAGAAATGGATGAATGTTTTGCGACATGAGAAGTTGTTGGTACAATATATGTGTGTATATATAGTGGTAGCTAGTGCAAAGGTACACTATTGCTGTAAGTGTTCGAGTAGTAGTGTAGTATTGGGCAAGTTTTTGTGGTGAAGCGGAGAGCGAGAAGGCAGTGAGTAAATGAAAAGACATAACACCCGTTGCTGTATTTTTGCATATGTGGAGTACGAGTAGTATACAGGGTGTACTACGTATGTGTATGTATATGCTATGTAAGTGTATGTGTATACTAAGTATGTATATAGGTAATAGGATAAATAAGGATGGCACAGCAGCTACGTCTTAGGGAATAGAGGCATGGAAACATGTTATGTCTGTAGACCTTGAACTTGTCCTCCTGGTCAAAAATCAGAATGAAACTACATGCTGGTTCATACATCTTGAGTTGAGCTTGTCGTAACAAATAAAACTGGCTTTGCCTTCGTTTTCTTAATAACACATCTCTCCTGTGGCAAACACATAGTTTACACATGCACGACTTATTATTATTGTGTTCGGAGGAGACGAGTAAAAAATTCTGCGACTCTTCCACAGCTCCTCCGCTTCCTTTCCCCAACTTATTCCGCTTTGCTCTTTATCTCACGTCCAGCAACCAACTTGCCTTATGCAAATCTCTCATGGCTTCGCCTGTCCCACCCGAATCCACCAAACTCACCTTCTTCCACTTCCAACCTACTCCTCGCTCCACGGGCTCCAGGCTCTAAGGCTCTATCACACTTTGCCCTGTGTTGCGTGTTTCTGCTGGCCGCTATGTGCAAAAATGAAACCAGCCGAGGATTAGCTCATCAATGCAAAGCCAGCAGCGTCAAGATGTTCTCCCACAACAGGACTACAACAACGTAACATTTACTTGTCCAAAAACTGGAAATTCAACTTGTTCACTTGTACTTGTTGGTTAAACCGGAGCTTTTTAAGTTCTCAATTCACTTTCCTTTGAGGATGACTAGAAGAACATCATGAATAAACATTTTATGGCCATAACATATACAATTGCCCAAGCTTCTATAGGGCCAGTAGTACTCCTCGTACACTCAGACATAATGGAAACCAGAAAAAACTACCTATTCATGGCATGTACACAATTTACAGCATACTCGACTCAATTACCGAGCAACAACAACTTCGCATCGTTCATGTGGAAATAAATACTACTACAAATCTCCAGTTAACAACACGGTTTATAAAATTAAGCAGATTTAGCATGCATTTAAATCCCAGCAATGTGCCAATGAAATAGTTATGTAAATTAATGAGTAGAAACATGGCGCTGAAAAATCTAATGAAATTGCACTTCACTGAGTAGTTGTACACGTTGATTGCAATGACATAGTTTACTTTTTGCAAAGTGAGTAAACGTACAAAGCCTATTGCATCACTATTTATAGAGGAAGGCATCACCTATTTCCCACAAAATGCAATAAGCATATTGAACGATTTCGAATTCCCTGCACAAGCATTTGTGAGTACGCAACTGTAATTCACAGCACGACAAGAGATAAAGCAGGCTGTTCAGCGTGGAAAAGGAAACACACTCACACGTGCCCATAATAATGACATCATTTTGAATTAACCAATGTTGACATTTATAATTATTGTGAGATGCAGCAGCCCTCATAAAAGACCTCAGTCAACGCAATAGTGCTTAATGTTAAATAACACTTTCCACACAACCCTACTCAGAACACTGCCTACTTACTCCCTATACATTTTTCCAAGAAAAATTACACAATTCAGTGGAAGGAAAACACAACTAATACCTAAAGGCGTATGCATCGTACTTAATTCCTAACATGAGTATTGCTGTACAACAGATTGTCCAAAATTGCAAACGATAATGTGGAAACAAGGAACGCGAATCTGATGGCATATAATTTACCTTAGCACTTCTTACATTTGCCCATTCTGTTATTAATGCTATTAACGCTGTTAATTTGCTATTTCAGTAATACCGTCTTCACATTCTCAGCAAGCAGATTTATGATGCTATCTACAAACGACAGTATTGCTATGCAAAACAAAATGTCATTACAGGACTGAAATAAAAGTTATATGGCCCAATATAGTGCGAGTGAGGTTCTACAACACACGGGACTGACGGGACCCACATTGAATGCCTATGACTCTGTGAGCAGAAATAAAATTGCGTGAATAACTGAGCCAGAAGGAAGGAAAGAGGGACAGGTTGTGTGGACACTGACGAGGGATGAGATTCTGCAGCGATTAAGAAGAGAGGTCCAGGCACAGATTGGACTAAAGTGTGTGGCGATGCGGAGAGAAAAGCTGCTGATAGAAATAGTTAGGTAATCGTTGTCCTGAAGAAGTGAGGTTTAAAAACTCGTGAGAAAGTGTTATTTTTTCAACTTCCTCTGGTGGCTGCAATGGATTTGCCACCTGCTCACTAACAATAAGCAGCGAAGGAATCTTAAAAGGAAAATAATTACCTTGTTATTGCTACTGTGTATCTATCTGTTATGAACATCTAGCATTTTCACTTGTAGACGGATATGAATTGAAGCAGAATATTTCTCAAAACGAAGAACTGACTAATGCCAGATCAAAGGTTTCTTGCACACTTGCGTGTGAATAATGAGAAGGCTAATAAGCAGCGTTCGTGAATCCCTTCTCTTCTGGAGTCCAGTAAACTCAACTTCATGCAGATTACACTCAAATCCAGCCAAGTCAAAGGCAAAGGTACAAGCAACTCTTTTATTACGTTTCTGAGACCCAATGTACAATTCAGACTCAATCTCCCAACACAATGCTCACATTATTAACGAACAAATAAAATAAAGCAGAGCATCAGTCCGCCACTACAGAAACACACAAGACGTCGCCCAACACGGCCAAGACCACTGAACTAAAGACCTTCCGTTTTTTCCATCTCTTTTTCAGAACGGCCTCTCCGCTTCTTACTCACCACTCTCATAATTCCTCATCATGTTCTGCCCCATCAACCATCATCCACACATTTAAATCTCACATGCTCATTAAATAACTCATTCCAGTAGTCTCCACACAAAACATCCTAATATGCCACCATACTCCATAAAACCCGACCATAAACACGGACGCTCCTTCCCTGCTCCGCTCAAACAATTCAACATCAACGGAATCACCTATCAACTTCAAAGTCATTCCATCTGCAACATCAGATGTCCCTTGATCCATTCACTTCTACACTTTGCCTAATGCAGTGGCATAATAAGCGTTAATAATATTTGTGTCGCTAGCTAAAAAGATGGAAGCATGAGAAGGGATTCAGATGATTAATTCAGAAGGAAGTAAATGAATATTTGGTTTAGAAATTGAATGTCCGCATCATTATGAGTATTCCACTGTGGTTAATAAATGAGTTCTAAATAAATAAAGATAATAAAGGAAGCGGTTGGATGAGAACAGAGAGAATTAGGACTGCTGAGGACGGTGGACGTAAATAGTTGGTGGTGACATTAGACATGCATAAATTAAATATTTGGAGTTGGGAAAGCATGAAAGGAGATATGAAGGAAGGCATTGGTGTGTAGCGGAAGAAAAGAAGTATTGATTATTGGTTGGTGAATATTAGATATTTGTGAGAGATAAGAAGTCTGGATTGTGAAGGTTTGTATGGATTTTCACTTATTGTTAGATTGAAGTGCAGCGTGGTGGAAGTGGCAGGAGAAAGGCATTGAAAAATATGGGACAGCAGACAGGTGGAAATTCCTTGAGCAAGTAAAGTAAAAGTAAAGAATGACAAGCGGACTGCCGAAAGAAAAGCAGCCAATGGGCCGAACGGGTGTTGCTGTTACGTCTATCTCCTTCAATATTTATGCACCGCACCTTCGAATTCCTCAAGACATAAAAATGTGCTACAGGAACACGACATAATGCTTCACAAGGACATTTCATAAACCGTTCGGCAATTTATTATTCATGTTGTGGAAGGACAATGAAGGTTGTTTTCAGCTGTCCCCGCACAACTTCCTGGTATGGATGGCCCACATTAGCTAAGCCTAATTATTAAAAGGCACACACAACACGGCACACAACCAGCTTAACCATTCAAACTCCATTTAATAATTCTAGTCGCAAAAACTACCGTCCACTCCGGGCAAATGACGTGTCTGGTAATAATGCCAAAGAAAAAGAACTGTCTTTGTCCGCACATTCAGTGGAATGTCATGCAATTCAATGCGTGGTCTGTATAAGATAAAACCGGAGGAACAGAATGGACAAAATGATAATACATTAAGCGGAGCTAAATGTAAGCCAAATATAATTTGGCAGTAGGAGAAACGGTCCGACAATTTCTCTTTTTGCCTTCCGTGCGGTTTAGTGGGGCAGCCGAGCAAAAGTCTACACTGGAAATTGTTTCAGTAGGTGAAATCAAGGTTTACCGAAGGCGGGCAGACAGAAACCTGACCACGATAAATACAATTTGGCTTAAACCATTTGAATATTTTATTCATTCCTGCTGCTAGAACATAAGATATGCATACAGGTAGGCACGCAGTGACTCAAAGTGGAGAGAAATGAACAGCCAAACGAATATTATATCTCTAATAGCGCAAAGCGTGACACGAACAAGTCTGTGTAAATGTTGACATTAAACTTGAGCCTCAACCAATTTTCAAGGTGAGCTCATCCAAACATTAATGCTAAGTATATACCTGCCTCAAATCAATATCACATATTAGTCTCACTAATTATGATTATTTAACTGTTTGCAAAACTATTATATTTGTAGCTAAATCAGCAATTACTTGCAAATATAATTTAATGAGAAAAATTATATAAATATTTGCAAACAAATTATGCTTTCAAATAAAATGAAAAGTAGACAGATCAGTGATCAGGTAGCATTATGATCAGCATTATCATTTCATTTCAATTTCAACTTTATTTACTTGATGTTTTACTTATATGAGAAAAATTCCTCTACCACATAGACAAAGCCGGAAATCAGTATAATGATGTGTCTTATTCGGTCACACTGCAATTCGTCATGTGTTAGCATTATGTAAACATTAATGACATTATATGTGAGTTGTTGTGGATGTTGTGATAGGTAGAGACGGACGAATGTACGTGGCTTTACGAAGCGTATATCATTTTTGAACCCGCTAATAATAATAATAGTACAGATAAAACTAGCAATTAGGAATCAGTTTTTTAAATTTGGACTAAATGGTAAAGTGAGGTGTTTATTGGACAGAGAAGTGCGACAGAACGACTGAAGGCAAAAGTCAAAGCCCTAATTGAGGAAATGTAGGAGGGAGGGAAAGAAAAAGGAATAAGAAGTGGTGGTCTAAGAATGAGACGGAACTGTGGAAGGAAGATACCACACGGAGTGCAATTCCAAATATAGATAGAGATGCCCTACGAGACACAAGCAACCACTAAAATATGGATTTATGTATTTCCATGCCAGCTGTCGCTTTTTTAAATGTCAACCCTTCCCATCTTGCAAAGAGTGCGAGTGCTCCTCAATTCTATTTCTATGCTTCTGTACTTCTTTCAGATAACAAAAAGTCAGGACTGGAAAGGCTAAAAATTTCAAGGGCAGACCAACTGTTTGTGTTCACTTTGATCCATGAGCCTAAACAGTTCTACGCAATCCTCTCGGAAAAATACTCAAAACAAATTTTGTCATTTTGCTTTATTACAAACGCTTATTCATGAAGTATGCCTTGATATATAAAGAGACAGAGAAAGAGTAAAAGTCATTGCAGTTACTTCACACACTTTTCCGTCAAGAAGACACATAAAATGTTAAACCATCCATCATTGAATGATTAGTGGCATTTCAACCTTTGTACTTTGTAATTACACGATGGTGTCAATTGCAAGTTGTTTATGTCGACTTGATTATTTTGTTGCATGTCTAATTCATTTGCCCTACAATTATCTCCAGTTGTTTTTTCAGTTGCTGTACATCCCTACTCTTGTAAATGGTGACAAAATAATTATTGCCAATTTGCTAGATTTGTTATGCAATTTCAAGATGTAAGTTAAATAGGTTGTCAAATGTATCTATATTTGCCCATCCACCAAACCTGGGCAGCAATCAGAGACTTTCGCCGTCTCATCCGAACAAATAAATATTATTTCGTACAACTCCTCATCAAAACAATTTTATACGTCATGAGCAGGGACATATCCACGTTTGAGCTCACCGAGATTTTTTGATTTTTATTTCTGAGCTCCCACGAAAACATGTGGAACACCCCATTTGAGAATCCGAGTTACGCCCTTGGTGATAAAGCTGCAGAAAACAAAAGCTATAGCCTGATAACTTTAACATGCACATATTTGACAGTGAAGTTACAAAGTGGAACTAATAAATCGCATGACTACTTGAAAGATCAAACGAAGTGCTATTGCCACTTGTCTGAAAATACTTGGCAAAATAAACTTTTGTTTGAGCCTTTGAGCAAATTGTCTCATTTAGAAGTAACTCAACATTGCATTGAAATGAATTTAAAAATTCCTAGCCAAATATGTAGCCTATTGAGGCGACTTTGTGAAGCGATGATTAGCATTGACGAAGCCATAAGGTAGGATAAATAAAAAGAGCATTTCAGCCCTAGAATGAGAGCACATAATGGAACTCTGACGCTTGAGTGCCTTCATTGGATTTAATGTAGCAATATTTGGACTGAGGATGAGTCTGATGGAAAGAGTGTGTGGAATATGAAAGGGAAATGTGTGCCATTGAATATGGAGATATTATACAGAAATATAAATTAGCACAGAAATGGAGTGATTTTGTTTGTGTTGTTTGGGCGAAGAGTTTTCTGGTTGTGCAGTGGCGGTGGGAGCGGGTAGAGCGGAATGAGGAGGACTCGGCGTTGGGTTAGAGCGGATGGAAATAGGCCAACAAGTGGGAAGTAAAGTAGGACACGGGAGATGAGAGCATGACATGCATGCGGCAACATAATTCCGCACCCTAACCAGGCCAACCGAGTTTAGCTTGGAGTTACAACAACACTTCCAACAGCCGCACTTAATCTCCAGTCCCAGTCACAATCATTTTCCCAATCAAATTACCTCCACATCACCAATTTCCAATACCACACCTCCATATCATGTCTTCCAAACTCTTTTCTTTTTATTCTATCTTATTTCATGTCGTTGTATTGCAAGAATATGGGCAACACGAGCTAGCTGCGTTACAACGTCAGAAGCATCTCGACTTATTTATTTACTATGAATCAAGATTACTAAGAAGAATGCTTTTTAGTTGTACTCACTGGAGTTGCAAATTCCACCTCTACTTTCTAGGTACGCAAGACAAACATGATTATGGTGAGCGTGTAAATCGGCCAACGCAATCGATCAATTAGCCGAACGAATTAATTTCGCGTGTTGTTGGTTCCCTTCCACATTTTTATTTGGGTCGCTAAGCAAAAGCCTTCAAAAGTACGATCAGCTTCTATTGGCAACAGACACAGACTACTTTATTACTTGACACGCAGAAACACACACTCCTTTGATCTCATGATCCAAACATAACAGAACACATTTCCACAGAACTTTTACCCGTAGCTGCTTCAGTTCCTATAAAAAGCTGCTGGTTGTTGACAGTTGGTAGTAACTCATGCCAATTAAGTGCTAAAACAAATGCACGGAGATCGCTTTTTCTGATGCTGATGACGCGCTGTTTCCGCACAGCGAACGCTCCGAAAACAATTCTTGACAACATTCTATCTGCACTCGTTTGTTAACCGGTTCAGTTGAAATCGGACATTTTGCTGGGCTGACTGATTTTCTTTTATTTCATTTGAGCATGACCTAACAACAGCAAGTCATCCAAGAGATACAGAGAAACACGCTTACTACACTTCGTCCTTCGATATTTCACTTTCAGTTGGACAAGACACATTCACAGCTAAAAATAGCGCCTTGTCAATTGCCTCACTGCCTGGTCCTCATGCATGCTCCAAGCACATTACCCTGTGGAGAATGCTACAGCCAGAAAAGGCTATTTGCAGTGGACTGTTGCAGTGGACTGTTGCAGTGGAGTGTTGCAGCGGAGTGTGGATGGAAATGTCCAAGGCAGGAAGGAATGTTTAAGTGTGGATCACTTGAATTCGTTAAAGACGCATGGGACGAAGGACTACGAATTTGGTGAGACGGGAGACCCAGAGTGGAGTGGCAGATGAGAAGAGGCTTAGGCTGTGTATTCCACGCTATCCATTTCTGCTCCTGTCTCACGTCAAATTGACTTGAATGGATGAGTGCGTCGGAACTGACCTGACTAATTGAGTGGATATCCGAGCGAGATCAACCTTCCGTTTCTCTCCCACATAAAACCATTTTCCTTCCCAATGATTACAGCGTCGCTACAAGGAAAGCCTAGCAGAGCAGAGGAAATCTTTTATTCCTTAATAAGACATTTTACTTGCGACTACACGCAAATGCTAAGACCACAAGTCTGTGCATACAATGACGGTCATGTCAATTAAGAAGGACCTACTAGTACTTCACGAGTCATCCTTATAGTTCTAAAAGTTCTGTTTTATTTGTGGATGCGGGTAGTCGGAGTGGCAGAAGAGGAGGACAGCAAGGAAGTGCATGGCAGTCTGTAAATGTCTGTTCGTGTATTGGGGCTGAGGATGGTACATGCAATGTGAATGGTGAGAAGACTCGGAGAAATATGTTGCAGACGATTTACATCGCGAAGAAAGGATTTTTTGTGATTGTGCATCATATGCTTCTTTAGTGTAATAGTCTGCTGTCTTGACTTAGTTGAGATTAGCTGAGGAAAAGTGTCACATTAGAGAGCATTTCTGTGAAAAGGGAATTACCTACGAATGCTTTGCAGTGGCATGAAAGGAAACTGGAGACCGAAAAGTGATAGGCGGGTGGAATGAGAGTTGAGAGAGTGAGTGAATGATTGATTCGGCTGATTAACTGCTTGATGGACTCGCCAGACTCTCAGTCTCTCTCAATGAATGCGTCTCCCTTCACTAATACCAATAATCATTTTCTGTACCCTCCGCTCACTCCGCTGGCTCATTCCCCAGTCAAACGAGCACTCCACCCAGTCTCCTTTTCAAAATGAGATTTCCCTTCCTTTTCCCTAGACTCGACGGACTTTGAGTAATTATGAGCAATTTAATTGCAGAACAGGTAGCAATACTTGAGCTTGTGCGAGCCTACTCTTTTATAATTAGGGAGGGACTTGAGACTGTGGAGCAGCTTGGAGAAAAGTGAAAATGGCATTTGTAATTAAGTATAGATACAGATAATATTGTTGGGAGAGTTGTGTGTGGCACGCGGAGTTATTATTTATACGCAGACACAGCCTTCCTTGCCATTACGGTATAACTTTGAACCGTTTTCAATCAAAATGTCTGGGCACCTACTGGCAGCGAGAAGTGGTTCCGATAACACGAAAAATCTCATTAGTGACTACAGTCTGGGAGTGATGTCACATAAAAGGAAGAAAAGCAAAGCAGCCTTATCAATGAAACGGGACAATACCAAAGCTGGGATGTAGAATCAAACAGATAAAAGATGAAAAGATTCTTCTGGCAAAAGTCTCGCTACGATTTCGATCTTTTGAAGAATTTCTTGTTAAAAAAGCTCCAATGTGATGTGATCTGTGAAAGAATGCAGCTGCTCCAGTGCTACTTCATGTTAGTAAAACGGAAAGAAATACAAGAGTGTTCTCGCACCAAGTTTTTCCTGTCAACGTGTTTCTAGCGTCGAAATTCGGGTCGCAACGTAAGTCAGGGAAAGCTATGCTGCTAATGATCTTCCATCAACCAAACTCCGACAATTCTATTCCTACGACGTACTCTCACACTCTCAACTCTCCCGACTGCAAAACAAACATCACATGAACACAAAACGAACTCAAAGAAATCCTCCTGGCCATTCCTCCTTCCTTCTCTTTCTCTGAACTACCACCTCTTTTCCTTCAAATTATACATCCACCGTCATATTTCCCTGTACTCGTCCCAAAAAACAAAACACAGTCTTGGAAATATCACACATTGTTGCACAAAACCTCAACTGCTTTGTTTCCTCCATTCTTCGAACTTCTTCAATTAGTAATAGTAATAAGTAGTTAGTGCAATCGCCCGGATAGTATGTTTCTCTCCATTTTCGGTAGTGGAGAGAAACATAACGAGCATTCTCGATGCACTTTATTATTTGTGCCTAATTAGAATTAAAAAACCCTGTAAATTGACCCTGCAATGCAAAGGGTTAGCACAAAACAATCAGCATATTTTGTTATGAGTATGTATAGGTGTACTGAAAGATTGGAGCGCAAAAGAATAAATGGCAACGGTTGTGAACTGAATGATAAATTTTTGTTTGTGGGTAACATTAACATCAATGCATTAACAAGGAAGTAGACTTCATGATTTGTCTATCCGTGAGGATGAGAATAGTTTTACTTTTTAGTTTACACAAAACGCTACACCACATTTTTTATGGTGCAATATTATTCAATACTTAGGTAAGGGAACTATTTAGTGTTTGAGAGACGGGTGGAGAAAAAAGTATTCGATTTAGTCAATGAGTCCCTCTCTTTCGGAATTCTTTTGGTGGCTGAAGCCCCATTAATACTAGCTGGAAGTAGAAAAGTGAGAATGTTTGTGTGAAAGAGTAATGAGAGTGAAGCTACGAATGTAATGCCAATGTCAAGGAAGAAACTGACAAATGGACAAAAACTCTCTGCTGAATTAACTTTTGTGAGTCCAGAAAGCATCAGTTAGCGTCAGCAAGTGCAAGGAACTGGTTTGGCATGGAAGAGACGGACTTGACGGAGTGACAGAATGCGAAGGAGCGAAATGAAAAGGAGAAGAAGTCCGGATTGTCTGCGTCACCACTTATAGAAATCATCAATTCTTCTCGAATTTCTTAAGCTGGACGACGGCTGTGATTTTTCCCTTCCATCTCTCAAGATTACATTTAAATGCAACTCCAAGTCCAACCATACGACGTGCGACACAACAACCACAACCAAAACTTCCACACGATTCAAGCTGTTGCTTGGCCCGTACCATTTCTCACACAACTTCTCCACTTCCACAAAAACTTCTCCCGACCACCGTCGTCCACTCAACGCAATCAATACATACATCATTTCATCTTATACAAACAACTGCATCACATCTTGTCCATCATACAACCAGCCATTCGTCCCTGCCATACGTTGTCCCTTCGTCAGACTCATCCTCTTGTCTTATTCCGCCCATCCGTCTGCACACAGCTATCAAAAACATCATGGATAATGCGCTCACATCAACGCACATTCAAGTAGAAGCTTCAGTAGCAGCATTTTAAGATTTACATTTTCATCTCTACACATATATTCTGAAAATGTGATAGCGAAAATAATATTCTGTGCTTCACTTTCAAATAACTACAAATAGCATGAAACTGAATGAGGGACCAACGCTTTTGTGTGGATACTTATATATGACATATCTGTACATTCAATCGTCGTTCATTCATACATATGTTTTCTACGGGTAAGAGAGCATGAAGTAGGAAATCTCAGTTTTTAGTGAACTTAAAGTAAGTTCAAAATTTTTGCCGCGGAAAATATGAAACAGATTGACTAAAAATGAATTTCCATATGAAAAAATAAATGAACGTGTGTAGAACTATCTGACCACATTCACTGACGTCGTCTTCACTTGTAAAATGATCTGGTAAGAGTAGTGCGAACAGTGCGGAGGAGTACCTATATAGGATTTAATGTTGAACCCTCTGCCACAAAACAGAAATACCCGAAAGAGCAAATTCTGGAATTGTGTACCTGAATAAATTGTACGTGCCATATTTTGACGCGCTGGCATTTCGCGAGAAAGTAATGATTTATTTTTAGACGTCACGTTGGCCTCCACCCTGCCTCCGCATCCAATAATGAGACTCCGATACTCTCACAAAGGATCATGTTGCTGCAATTATTACACAACACGCTGAGTATATATATATGGTCTGTGTAGAGTGTAAGGAGACCTAGAGCTGAGGACATTTTGGAGTATCAAAACTAATAGAATTTTGTTTAGTTGCACTAACTGATCATGGCAACAATATCAAAATGATATCAAAATGTTTAATAGTTTAACAAAATGAATCGGGCATTTTTTTAAATAATTTTGGTTACTATGATGACTTTGTACCGCTTCAAAATTGAATAGGTTTTGATACTCATTACCGTTCTACATATGCGGCATGTACATACGTATGCATATATGCATTAGAAACGTCAGTTTACCTCATTTTCAGCTTAAATTTTGTATCGCACGATACTTTACATTTTGTGCAAAGTTCCTGCTTTTATTAGTACTCTCTGCACTCAGCAGCAGTTTTGCTGTGACCTGTTTCATTTTTTATACGTTTCACTGTTCATTCAAACTGCATATTTGATATTCTTCACTCCAGTGTACGAGTCATGACATTGGGATAGGTAGCTCAGGTGTGTCTTGTTCCATTAGAGTTATATATGCTATTAACTTATATATGTTCTGCTGGGCAAAGTTTGGGTATATGCAGCCTAGGAGGAAACTAGAAATACATTTGCACACATTTACTTCTACACATACGCGAAATACATTTCCATACTACACACTCACTCGGAAGAACTTCATTCACCATTTCCATCAGACTATTAGCATTTCCGCTTCCACTATGCAAATGGCCTATACTTAATACTTGTTTGTGATTAGCTACTACAGACATAACATGCTCAATCTACCTACTGCGTATAATAATCATAAATACACTTTTCCCCATGTGAACTTGAAATGTCTGCCTAAATGTCACTCTGTGCTCATCGATCAATGTAGCAACTCTAGCGGAATGGATTCCTTGTCCAATCCACTCAATGCTTTTCAGTAGACAAAACTGTTCAAACGGCAACTTCCATTTTTTCTTATCAGTATGTGTCCCAATGATGCTCCGTTCTCTGCCAAGTGTGGTGTATGAATATTTTACTAATAAATTAAATGCGCCATTTGTTCCGTGCAATGAGGCGGGTGCTTTATTCGAATTATATGCACTGGAATCCGGGTACTTACTTTCGCAATGAGGAAGTAGAAAACACTCATATTTGTTGGAATAGTACTGACCTGAAATTGAAAAACAAAAATTCATTATTAAAATGTTTATCGTGACGTTGTGATTTCAAAAATGATTAGAAGCAGATAGTGGTGAATTGACAACACAACTCGCGGCATGTAGCTATTAACGTTAACGTATTAACAACAACTAAGTAAAATACAATTAATTAGTTAAGAATTTAATTGGAGGATCACATCATTAAGAATAAACCATTTGCAACGGTTGAAAGAAGTAACGAAGGGAATAGAGACACTATCTGTATTGTTAACTATTGCACGATAACATTTACAATGACATCAAAACGTCAACTGCGACACAGTGTTAGTAGCAGTATAACTCCGCTGAGTCCATGTATTAAAAACATGTATTCTCATTTCTCGTGTTGAAACATTCGCGGTCTTCAAATTCAAATTTTGACGGATTTCACTTTCAAACATTAATCGAAGTCGCATATCAGTATTTAGAATGCTTTGTTTATTTGAAGCTGCATTAACACTGTAGTCACTATACCAGGCCAAAGGTGATAAAGGAGTCAACCGATTGACCACATCTTCGAACTTAGCCTCACATACGACCTTACTAGTATGTATACCAATATCTCAATCCGTTTTTTAGTTATCGTGGTGAAGGACGGACAGACGGACAGCTTTAATATTTCCATAAAGTAGCTTCGTTACTTAATAAATTGGAGTCGTAGTCTACATTTTGACAAAGCACACTTGTTGTTAGCACAAGCGAACTGCACAAGAATACTGAACTTCGGACTAAACGTAAGTAGTGGCAGAAGACATTTAGGGTTCACCTTGAATTTGAATGCACTTGGATGTGGAAACAATTAGTACTGTATACTTTGAGTGTATGGACGGGATTGTATTAACATTGAGTTGTTCATCAATGAATGATTTTCATTTCCCAACTATCTATGTGTGAAACATATATCTTTGTTCTATGCTTCTTACATGTTTTAAACCACTAGAATGTTGCCACTCAAGGCGTTCTGAGGAAAGAGCTTCTCCATGAGAGTATGCGACATACAGCAAGATGATAATAATAATTAAGTTACTTAATAAACCATTTGTAATGGTCCAATAAAGTAGCGGTGTAAACAGGGACATTATGTAGTGAACTATGACACAGTGGAATTAACTGTCAAATCAACTTTTGTGTTGGAATTATAACGACTCAGACTAAGCATATTTAAAAACATCAATTATAATTTCCTGAAATTTTTAACCATTGACCGTCTTCCAATTCAAATGTTGGCGGCTTTTACTTTCAAACAAAACAAAAATTCACCTAGCAGTGTTTAGAATGCACTGAATCTTTAATGCTGTGTTGTTAAAGTAGTTACTTTAAAAGGTTAGATGTCATGATAGAGTTGACCGATTGACCTCATCTTTGAACTTAGCCTCACATATGTCCTCACTGATATTTATACCTTTGAAGAAAATATATCAAAGCGTTCTGAAGTTATCGTGGGGAAGGACAGACTGACGAACAGACAGACGGACGGGCAGCTTGTTCATTCCCATAAAGTAGCTCTAATAAAGTAGCTCTAATAATGAAAAGAAGGAATAATAATAACAAGCTTGGTTTGTTGAATCAGAATAGTGAGGCAATATTTATATCACTAATTTATATTCACTGACAACGCGTAGACAAAAAATAAATGGTGTGTGCACATGTACGTATAAGAATTCCTGGAAATAGTTTTTTCCAACTTTGAAAATCGAGTTAAGCGTTCCTGTATGTTAATTTTAATTCATGCTGAGGTGATGGTTTCATTCTTGCAATAGCAACACAAACACGTATAACATATTACCACGACCACAAGAATGATAGGCAGCATCTATAAAAATAGAGGTGCAAAAAAGAATAACCGCGCAATATAGCAGGAGCAGTATATTCAGCAGTTGCAGAGCAAATACTTGCACTGTGCTTACAGCAACCACCTTAAAAGCATGACAGTATGTTTTCATAATATTTCATATGCTGCAGTTCTATTTGCCACTGCACAGTGCCATGCACTGGTATTTAAGAAGATTAAGAGAAACAAAGTTGACTTTGGATTTGTAAAAAGGCTGTTTGCAAAAATGAAGGCAGTGGATGGACATTTGGACGAGGGAGCATGGAAAGCAGCAGGTAGTTGAATGAATAAAGAATGACAAGGTGGGCTGGAAGACAAGACATTGCCCATCTTGTCATGAGACGATTCAGACAAGCCGTGTCTTCAGTCAGCTTTTAGAACAGGGCTTAAACATATGATTAGGCACGACAGACTTCAATCAATCAAAAAGTGCATTCACTCTTTCTTTCAACTCACAATGCTTGTCGCTCGCCTACTTCCAACACAAACTCAGTTACCATTGCCTCAACCACCTTCACCTCTCTTTCTCTCATCAAATCATTACCGCAATGCATACCACTTTTCATTTCTTTTCATTCATTCTTTTACTTCGCTCTTCACATTTCTCACTTTCTTTCGTCCACAAACATTCTTCCAAAAATTTGAGTCTCAATATTTGAACCATGTTTCATAGAGCACCCCTTTGAGAGCTAAAATAGTCTAAGCTAGTCTAAGTACTCTCCAGTCTCCAGTTTGCTCGCAGGTTTCATTTTTCTGAAAGGAATTGTGTTTGTCCTGTTCAATTTCAATGTTATTGTTTTGCATCATCAAATTCATATACATGAACGAACCATCAACATCACACCTTGACTAGTAAGAACTCTCTCCATGTGTCGGAGGAACCTCTCTTCATAAAACCACTTTTCAGTCCAACCTCAACCGACTGTGTCCATACTTCACTCAGAAATAATTGTAATAGAGTGAGCGTTTGGCTAAAATTTGATGATTTCGATGAGATTTCGACTGCTTTATTAAATTTCTAAGAATTTGACATTCGTTTGATTGTAAACACAGTTGTTTGAGGTTGGTCCAAAAAAGTGGTTTAAGAAAAGCCTCAAACCTTTTCCTTCAGTGAATGGAGAAAGCCGTTAGCAAGGCTCTGCGAACCACAGTTCATAGATCTCTGATGTGTGGATTAAGTGTATTTTTAGCTGAGGCATTGTTTGCTGTGCTGGCTAACCCCTTAAAAAGGAATACAGTTAATATGCATTTTATCAAATGTCAGTATTTTTCACTCCTCAGAAATGGAATATTTTCCTTAGTTCGACACGGTCATATTTTATTATGTATGTGGAGTATGTACTGTACAAACAGCCCACTGTGCAAAATAAAGTAGGTATACCTGCGTTTTTTGAGTGAGGGTTTTGAAATATGCGTGTTATACATAGTATTGTGTTTTGTAATGTCAATGTCTTAATTTCCCAGTAGCCAGTAAGTAAGTTTCGCTGTGATTTTGTCACTATATTTTCTTAGTATGATGATGAAGCCATTGTGTCCATTAAAGATTGTTTTAGTAAAATACGTGTGATCCTGCAACGGAAGGCAGTGCAAAAATTTGGCATATAGATCCACTCCTTATCGCTAACGTAATTCTTCGTTCGACTGTATCTAAATAAATCGTGCTTTTTCCAACAGAAAGAATTGCGTTCAGTTCCTGACCGGAAATGCCCTTGAGTAACTAAAAGAAAGAGCGTGGCATTGCAAAAAGAGTGGCACAGAAATATCAGAGAAAGCATTATCATGACGACTTTTGTTTGGGCTCTTCTTGATAGACCCGCCATTGACGTCACACTGCCTCGCTCGATACTTTCTCATTTTAAAACCAGTCGCTCCCAAAAATACCCTTTGTCGATTTCCATCTAATAACAAAAACACTAAAGACTATCGCTCACACTTTGATAATTCTTCCTTTAGAAAAAATCATTTACCACGCAATATTCATTTCAATAACATGCAATTAACGCGTCCACAAATAAAATTGTCGACAGTTTCAGAATTAGATGAACTTGATAAAATGGAAGTTTTGGACATATAAAGCTTTCTACATTGCATCTTACACCTAATATAGCTTTAATTTTTTTATTTTTTTCTTATCCATTGACATAGTGAGGGTCTTCACTTAAATTGTTATTGTGTCATATCGTTTCCGTACCCTCAGCGAGAACGCACCTTTTTGAGATTGTTTGTAAACAAAACAAAATCCACTGGTTTACGACGGGCTTATTTAAATTGATTTTTAAAATATTTCACTTTGCCGCCACGATGTCATCTTACGATAGTAAATAAGGCTTACTTAAGTAAATTTGGCTTGTTAAACTTCGTAAGAAATGTAACGACTCTGATTGTTTCCCAGGCGCTCTGAGCACGCCTATTTTTAAGCTTCTGAAATATTGTAACGATACGACGGATGTGAACCTTACGCGGAATCAGTGAATACCCTCAATATTGGAACGAATGCAATGTTAGCATGTCATTTTTATATTCATCCTTATATTCACATATATCCTACCATAGGACACTGAATAAAAATGATGGAAGACGACTAATGGAAAAGACTGCTGCATTGTGTCATATCTCTGGTGTCCGGAACTATCTTTTGAACTGCAAGTTCGTACAGCACCTCCTGTATATGCCCTGATGCTTCCATGCATTCCACTCCACATGAGGTATGTATAATAATATAGTAATAACATATATAGCCAATACATGATATGCACCTGTATATAGCCAATATATGACATGCACATATATAACTGGCCAATATATGATATACATCTAGTTATATATAGCCAATATATGACATGTATATATACATGACTTTTTAGATCCACATTATGCAATTGTATGGCGAAAGACGAGACGTAAAGGCGATATTTCCATTACCTTTCCCCACATCCTATCGATTTCCCGTTTTGCTCTTCTTTTCCACTCAAGTTGATTTACATCATCCGACTTTTGTATCGTTACTTTAGCATCACACGCCCTCAATCCAAAAACTGTTTTGTAGATAGCAGCGGCAACCAAACAGAACGGCTGTGACGTGACAGTTCCAGAGAATAAACTCAGGGGACACGGAAGACCTTCAAACAGCTAAATGTACTTTGCAAATTTCGCGTCAATAGAGGCAAGGCTTATTCCAAGTTGTGTGTGGAAAGGACAAAAGTGTCTTACAGTTCTCTCTGTCCTTCCTTATAAGGATATGCATAAATGCATCCACCCACCCGAATACACACACCGCCACCAGACTGCGAAGAAGGAAATCTTGACAAAGAACGAGATAAAGAAGCGTTCAGTGTTAAGGGAGGAGGACTTGCAGTGGAGACTTCTTTTTGTTTTCTATGTGTAGCTATTTTTGTCTTCTAAGAGAATGTAGCCATAAAGCGTTTCAAAAGGAAGGCTTACTTTCACCTTGCGATCAACACGCTACGTCAGATTGTATAAATATTCTAGTCAAAGGCAATCTGGCTGAGACACTTTCTGTTTTATTGGAAAATGTTCTCTGCGTATGTGACCCTTTGAAGTCAATCTCAATCAAGTCAACTCGTGACTGTGTGAAGTCGAATTAACGGAAAGGCAGTGTCACATGCATGAAGCTGTAGATGTACCTAGGGCCTTGTCCCACTCACAGACCTTGAATAACAAATCCCTACGTAGGGTTTTCATGGTTTACAAACTAACTTCCAGCATAACATCATGTTGTCTGCACCAAGTCTGCGGGATTTGGAATACATGACCTTACCTTCTGTCAACACTACACAAAACAACCCAAAACAAAAAGGAAAACATCAAGTCATTAAAAACTATTCAAACGAATGCAAAAGGCTTCCGTTAAATGCCTATTACTTTTCATTCTTCATGGAAACCATAGCATGCTTTTCTGGTTTTCACTGTACTTTTTATCGGATGGCTCTGTTGCAGTTGTCAATTAAAAGTAGTCACAAAATCAAATCATAACTATTACATCAATATTGATAGACATTGACGAAATAAAAGTGCAAGCACGAAAATTTATTATTTCTGAAAGTAGGTACAAAACTTAAAAGTATTTGTCATGGATGATCGTTTTGTGTAAAATAGATACATAGACTTTGTTAATAATTATGAAAACAAGACAAAGCATACAGGGATTCTATACAGTGAGCAATTCTTTTAAGTTCAGTGATGACAATGGAAAATTCACAAATATATTTATGAATATTTCAAATTTTCAGAACATTTAAGTGAATAAATTTTGTACTATTTCTACAGGTTTTTGGTATTTGTGCAAGGTTTGTAACGTGTTTGTGTTTGATACACATTGATTGATTGGAAACCTTATTGTTGGGATCTGAAATCATCGTTTATTTAAAGTTTTTCAAATAGCACATAATATTATGACGCAGATTGACTACAAATATTTTCATATCTGGATGATTAACAAATATTCTTGTTGAATAAGAAAATCTGAGATGCAGAATTTCATGAAGTTATATCTCATTGTTTCATAACTCGTAGAGATTTTCTATTCAATGTATTTCCACATTTATTATTAACTATAATTTATTATTCTCTCCTAAATGAAAAGCTTCTAACATCTGAACAGTCAAAAGTTAAATGCTGTCGGATAACTTGAATGAATGAATTTGAGTATCGGCAGTCTAATCTTCTAGTTTAGAAGAAGATGTTTTGTGACCTAATGAATGTTGTGTTGCAGTAACTGCACAGAGAGTTATTGCAAACAATGTAAACGCATGTGATGGTGCAATAAATCCACTGCAACTGATTACTCTTCACTCACGTAAGTCTCGTTAGATATAGTTTAGTGCACCGAATTGAATTTCCATTTTTATAAATAGAGTTAAGTGAACCGAATACAAGAATATTATAATCCAGTTCAGGGATAGAGTAACTGAATGAGTCGAGTGTTAAGAACAACGTTAAGCTTCCTGGAGAAATTTTATTGGTCAGACGGATTCACGTCCTTTTAGCATTTGCAAAACACTCACTTAATTATCACATTATACATTACGCTAATTTTAACTCGCGATAAAAATAATCATTTTCCGATTTAATTTAGTAACCGTTGAACAGAAAAACTGTTTTAACACGATCCAACTGATTTAGAGGACCATTTTGCAACAAACACGATCAATGTAAAACATACACAGAAAGATTAATTTCAGTGCGATATTTGTAGTGTTGTCTTTCATTTTATCCGCTTGCTATTTCCTGACAGGCCAGTTATTTTCAGTTCATAATGTCGCTATTTTTATTTTGCAAGCAATAACCATACGAATATTTAAAGCTTATTACACTCAATGCTCTCTTACGTAAAGTTCAACCTGTTCAATCCAAACGCTTTAGTAATTTCATATTGGACGGAGACTCAGACCGGATACACTTCTTTTTTCCTACTTACTAAACAAAATGTATAATCATCAATCATCGTGCAATTTCCATTACTTTAAATAGAATGTGCTAAACAAATGATTAGCTTGGTTCCAGTTGAGACTACGTTGAGCTAATCGTGTACATGCAAATTATTTTAAATTGCTGAAACTAAGCGTAGGGCAAAAAAGGCCAGACAGTGGAAGGAGTGAAAACGTCAGGAGTGTGGAGCATCACGCCAAATTTAATACGCAAAAAATGTGCCAGCATCTACAAACCTTTATTTGAAATTGCACATTGAAATAATTAAGGACTTCAATGGCATTATTTGCAAGTCATTGCTAATTATAAGCCAGCTAAATTTAATTCAATTGTGCTGACGAAAACAAACCGAAAATAACACAATCCACTATAAACACCAAAAATAAGTAAAAACAGGGCTACCTGTTTTCGGTTTATTGTAAGCTCAAAGAATGAATTACTACAGAATACTAAAGTGAGAATTATGGGGGCATTATGAATTTGGAACAATGAATTGAATGAGAATTAATAAAGTTGATAATTTTTGTGAACGCAAATGTTGTTGCATTTCTTCAACATGACAAGTTTTATACGACACCAATTCTTATAATATTTTTACCACCGTTGCTGGCTTTCTTTTCAGAAATATCAATCACCTTTTCTTAAAACGTAGCAGGTTAATATACGGCAGAGTTAATACTATTAATTCATAGCATGGCACAAATGGGTCCGTTTTTAGGTTTCTTGCAGCATGTACAATTAAACACATTTTTTGACATCATCGAATTATCGAAAGATTCGCATAAGTCAAAAAATTAACGTAATGAAATGTATGTGGAAGAAATTGCAGAAGTTGAATGTTTCCTTTTACAATTATACTTGCATGGTTATATAGCGACTGGTGATCTTCGTGTCTGCCATATTATTATTACTAACTGAATGATTAGTACGTGTCAAACTTGTTAACCCATGTAGATCCCCTAAAACTTACTTGGAAACCTTTCAGAATATTTATATTTTCACTCTAATTTTGGATTCATGTTGTTTACAAAATGGCGATCTATATCAAAGAATTATTTGTTCTTTTGACTAATGCATTATTTCAATTGGGTAAAATAAGTAGTAGTAGTAATGGAAAAAGTTTTAACATATTGCGAGGGAATACAACAAAACATTTTACAGTAAGCAACGAAATATTTTCTATGAAAATGAGTTGTTTATTCCCATTTCTTTTTTCTGCTATACACTTGCCAATACTGCACTTTTCAATGTAACTCAAAGAATTACGTTATATAGAATAAATTTCAAATGTGGTATCATGGTCATATCTCATGACCATCAGACAAAAAATATTAAAATTGAAGTCGCATAACACAAAAGAGCGAATGTACAAGCAAACTTGCTATTCATAATATGTTAGAGGAAAAAATGCCTGAAATTTGAACAAAGAAAGCAATACACCTTAGTATTTTGTAAAGGGATTTAATTATACATTCAGCCATGTATTGCAACGTGTTGAATAAGTTATAAAAAAACAACTCCGTTACTTAATAATCATAACGTGACTGTCAAGCAAAGTTGGATTTCTCTCTTCTTTTCTATTGACAGTAATTCTTACTTTTTTGAGTTTGCATGAACTTGAGGAAGTTTCTATTATTGTTACATGCACTGGCAAAGTGCAAAACTGAATTTTATAGTAAACGACAGTTGGATGTCTACTAAAAAGAAGAGTTGTAGCACGGCAAGCACGGATACTTTTAAATATTTAAGTTTCTGTCTATATACTTAAATTGCAAGTAGTCTTCTTACAATTTGAGTATATTTAACAAAATTCAAGTAGCGCAAGCTACTTTATAAGAATGGTGTCTACGTCTGTCCGTCCATCCGTGACCAAAATAACTCACGAACGGATGAACACAATTCGTTCAAACTTCTCACACATAACCTTTGGGTCACAACAAAGGTCAAGTTCGAAAATGGAGTCAATCGGTCAACTCCTCCATGACCTTTGACCTTTTAGAATGACTAGTGTGTTAATGCAGCCTCAACATTACACTGCATCTTAAATAGTGCTATGTTAATTCTATTAATGTTTGGAAGTGAAGACCGCCAAATTTGGAATTTGAAGACGACCGCTAATATTTAAATATTTTGAGAAATGGGAATTAATTCATACTTTTAAAAATAATACACAGTCCGAGTGGTTATTCTTATGCTAACTTATTTGACAACCCTTTGTTTCTTGCGCTACTTTATTACTCCGTTTGGAATGGTTTATTATATAAGTAAATAGTAATATAGACGGATAGACTCAGAACAAATATAAAAAAATATGGCTCAAAGACTAGGAAAATACTCTTGCGTTTGCCTCATTATGGATATGATCTAGCGATGAATGAACCTGGTCAGAATATTACATAAACCATGAGCAATAGGGAAATAAAAAATAAGTATCGTACGAATAAAATATTGATATAAGAATTGATTTGAAAAGAATGTTTGACTAAAGCTGGAAGAAATGAAGCAAGATTTTTATGGAAAAATGATTAGTTGTTTGTAAGAAGTGGATTGCATTGATTGTTGACCAAAGAAGAAGGAAGGATTGTAAGTGTGGCCACCTCAAGCGGAGTTATGATTAGAGATATGATGGACTACTACGTTGTACGTGTGAACGGATGATTTCTGTATTGGATTTTAGGTGTGAAGACCAAGCAGCTGTGTGTGTTGTGTGGTTTGGGGTAGAGCGAATGGTCGTTGAGGCAAAAGAAGTGTTTGTTGGGTGCTGGAGAGAGGAGTAGATTAGTTTCTTTTTTACGAGATGAAGTATGAGTATTTTGGGTGGACTAAAAGAATTTCCGTGTCTCAAACGGTTCTCTGCGGAGTGCAGGGCTGTGTACAAAGTGCTGGTTAATCTCTCCTGTAGAGAACGTTTTTTGTCATCTTTGCTCAAGTTCTGTTATAGCTCAAAAAATGGTCAACAAATGTCACGTCGGTCGAGTCGAATTCGTTCGCATATTCTTAGCAGATGCCCCGCAAAACCGAAAATACAGCTCCTCGTTGACACTAAATACGGGCAAGGATAATATATTTCAGGAACCTCGGGAAAAACTGCATGGAGACGAATGGAGTCTGCTCGACTTTCATTAAATTTGGTGACATCAGAAATGCGAGGAAGAAGACCTCGCTGTGCCCCAGTCAAGCAGAGACAAGAGGAGCATTAGGGCAGTGCAGCTTTAAAGCGTTTACAAGACACAGAAGAGACTGAATTTCAATGAGCAGTCTACTTTGTCCGTGCATTCTGCTCGCAACAGACAACAGATTGAACCCCTTTCAGTCCCACTGCATCGTACAAAGCAATACAAATCATAAATCTTCCAAATCACAGATATAGCAAACTACCGATATTGTGCCCATCCTATTCATACTCCACATTCGGCAGACTACAGTCACTACACTGATGGAGATCCGGGTGAAACCTGAGACGCTCAACCTATCCGGGCTCTTTTACAGTTTCTTCGTCGTCTTTCATCTTCATTAGGTTCGAAGAAAATAAATGGTAAGCAACGCGGGATGACTATGTGTAATATTGTGTACAATATGCGTGACATAATGTAATGGCTATAGATCTACACACACAACCGTAAAAAACGACTGGGGACGATTGGAAATGGAGCAGTTGAGAGAACAGAGATCTGCATTACACACAAAGAATACACAACTCAGTTAAACAGGCTCCTCTCCCACACACACACATAATATTCTTTAAGCAGATTCTGAAGTCACTTTCCCATCATCATTTGTCATTTTTCTTGCTCCGCTCATCAAAATCATTCAAATTTGACTTCTAACACTTTTCTAACATAATTTCTTGAGGAAACATTTATTTTCTACAAATTCCAATGATGTTCCTTAATCCCTAAATGTCAGAGTATCTAGAAATGTTAACTAATCTTCAGAAGTGTAAACTACCCAATACATTAAATGCCAAAAGTCTACTTGTACATCAAACCTGTCATTCCACTCATATTCTAAGAATGTCTGACTTCCATTTCACAAAACACAACTAGTTACTTACACTTCACGTATCCAATAAGCGCATACCGCTTTTCCTTCAGAAGGTAATTGATAAAAATGAAATAGTCAAACACTCCAAGCCAGCTACTTTAAAACTCGGCAATAATATTTCTTGTTGACAGGAATGAATCAGTGAAAGCTAAAAATATGCAGCTTTAGCTGGGCATAGCTTCATGTGTAGTTGAATATTGTTCTTTGCTACAGGAACAGCCAGCACAAGACCTGTATTGAAAGAACTACTGCACCACTGACTGAAAACCTGTGAAGGCTAACAAAGACACTCTGCAAGAAATATTAGCGTGGTGTCTACTTGTCAACCAACATCCCACGCTGCCTTAACTTACAATTGCATTCCTCCACGATACGAGGAAACTTATTGACAGTTATCTTTTGTCTAGCATAAAAGTAAATTAGCAAAGCCATAACCTTAGCTAACACATTCTTAAGTCTTCAACTACCAAATAAATGACTCAGCACAGCTATGCCTTATGCCATTATCATTTATTTTTCCAATTTTATGTTCAGCATATTCTAGCTCCGAATCCGAACAAACGCATGCAAACTATCCTATTCCTTCTATTCCACCTTATTATTTATTTATATACCATATACCGCCCGGCTAATGCTAAGCCGCTACAATGTTTAGTGCATACACCTAAGTGTTTTTAATTAACAGAACAGACTTGAAGGACGCATAGACATGGATAGGCAGAGTTGACAAAAAAGCGGCGCACTTAAGAGTATTGAAATGATCTAAATGGTTGCAAGTTGGACAACCTTCAAGCAGCAACAATATTTTACCGAAAATCGATTATTGCGTGTTTATGTGAGGTTTTATAGGCGAATGGCGTAGATGCTCCACTGAGACACTACTCATTCATTTCCTTTCTTTCGCAACACTTTGTTCTCCACATTGCATTCCTCCATCCATGGTCTGCATCTTATTTCTCCACTGCAATAGATTTATTATTGAGAGGCTTCTTCTGCTCCAGCCTTCTGTGCCTTCAGTCGTGTCCTCTGCCAGCAGAATCACCTTGCGAATAAATAAGAAGCTAAAGCTGTCAATAAAAGCGGTGTTGTGCAGCCAATGAATTCAGGGGCGTTCAATGATGTTATCACAAAACATAACACAATTCTCAGTAGAGACTGCCAGAATTATTGCTCCTGGTTATAAAATATCAGAGGACAAGGCAAAATGCGCAACCGTTGTGATTGTGCCGTTGTAGATGTGTGCGAGTGACGAAGATGGGAAAAGAGTGAAAGGCAATTAAGGGAATGAAATGGTTGAAGATATTTGGAAAGGGCAGAGCATGATTGGTTGTTTGGCGGGGTGATTGGGAAGATGTATATGAGCGTGTGATAAGAGAGCACAACCTTGGCCCTGTGGTATTCGGAGACCAAAGGGAGACACATCTACGGCGACACAACACACAAACGAAGACGCAGCAGAAGAAGACTGAAGAAATGAAACCTTAGCCGTGCAAAGAGACAGACCCGCAGAAATGCAAAGACTCTGCACAAAGACAAAGCCTTTGCCGACGGAAGATGAATGTTTTGTTGTGTCATAGCAATACTTCCGAATGTCTCCCCAACCAACATCATCAGCACACACACAACACGACTCCACATCTCTCCATATCATTATATAACGCCACATTGTGCCGTATATGATCCTGTATGTGCTGACTATGTGATCTGCTACTGCCTGTACTGTGACCACGGAACTTCTTTCTGAGCACATCGGAGAGTGAGGAAAAGAAGACACGAAGATGTTTGTAGTGGAGCAAAGTTGTGGCCTCTGAAGATATATGAGTGTCAGAAGGGCGCTTATTATTTTGTAAGCCGAGCCTTTTTCATGTGCATCTGCTCATCAGATCACCGTATTCTATTTACTCTATTTACTCTCCCAACAACCCACAACAACCCATAGTCCGTAGATGCGCCTTCGGGACATCGGGACACCACTCTAAACACAACTCACAAACACTTTGCATTCACACAAACATTCACTCTGTCACAATTACATACACTTCTCAATTATGCAGCTTCACTTTTAGCTTACGCCTCCATTTCATATTCACACACAACACACACAGCAAGTACGTCCACATACATTCCAAATCTTATCTCACAGGAGATATCCATAACCAAAAGAATCATCATAATTGTCTTTTCTTTTCTTCAATCGCCTTTTGAACTAATAGCTCGTTATGAATGTCATTTGTTAATATAAATACACAAAATACGAACACACACGGGATCATTAGATATGACCAAGGCTCTGCATCACGAAACAGATATTTAAAAATTATGAATTATTTAAAATATTTTTTTGCCACTTTCGGAAACTCTTCGTTTAGTTGACTGTTGGATATTGCACGGTGCTATTGATTGTATTTTAATGTCATTCATCTAGCAATTGATGGAAGGGCATTACATAATGCAAGCACTAGTTACTTTCACTGTGACATTCTATTTGTTGGGTTTACGCATCTTGACTTGGATAGTAATTATGCAGTTGCTCAAGAATGTGATATGTGTTGAATACTTTAGGGAAAAGACACCAGGAAATGTTCATGTGTCGCATCAGACTTGCAACTAACAGAATTTCTTTCTTTTAATAAATCTTTCCATCGCCGAAATTTATTAAAGCGTTCTGTCTGATACCAAATACCAACGCCAAATTAGCTACACTCATTTTCATAAAGCTCATAAAGCTTATACAATACAATACAATTTTAGCCTGCTATAGTCAGTGCTAATCTTTAAATACATATCATTTCTATACAGATATAATAAACCGGTCAACACCGGGTGTAATGAACAACGAAGTTTTGTAATATTTAAAAAAATGCTTAGGCTTATTCTGAAAACTTATGTATGACTTGGATTTCGTATCAAAATTTACAATTACTCATATGTATTCATTTTACGTATCTTATCTGATACCTACAAGTCCTGGTACTTATAAAAAAATACTGAAATGGCGAAAGGTCATGAAGGAGTTGACCGATTAACCCCATCTTCGAACTTAGCCTCACTTTAGACCTCAATAGTACCTGTAGCAAATTCGAAGTCTGTCTTTCAACCCGTTCTTGAGTTATCGTGCATACGGACAGACGGACACACAGACAGAGTGAAAAATCAAAAAGATTGCATTTGTACGTTATGCCAGGAAAGGTTTGAGTACAATTGGTTGCAGAGAAGAAATGAAGGGAACGGTTTGATTGTTAGATATCTCGGAGTGGAAGTTCGAGCAGAGTTGACTTATGGGATAAATAATCGCTTGAGCAAACTCCGCCTTGCAATGGAACATTAGTCTGTCAGATTTTGAATGGTTTAACTGGAACTTTGAATGTGGAGCTGAAACTAAATCTCGGGTTGCTTGCAGCAGTACGTAGGAGTAATAATAAGACATAGTTTCTGCAATTACTTGTGTCGGGGTGGCAATGCTAATGATTGCAACTGACCGTGAAACTATGTGACTGCCAGTCCATTAGGTGTTACGCCTTTTTGCAGTGAAATGCAGATGTCAGTCAGCCCCAACAATCCACCTTTCATTCACTTCTCCTTACACACTCTTCCTGTATAAATAACACTTTCAGTAGCAATCCTACAATTCAGTCATCGTTCAAAACTCACAAAAGTCTAAAACGTCCATTTACGCACAATAAAAAATGGAAATAATTGAATACTGATTAACAACAACAGAATTGGTAATATTTGTTACAGATTCCGATATATTTTTGGGGTGTAAAGATGATTATTTAAAATTGTGCATAATCCAGCCGGAGAATTAAAGAATATTTTGTTTTGTACATTTATATCAGTGCATTTAGTATTACAGTGAGAATTCAATAGTATTCATTCACGTAAAAACAATCATTTTGTATAACAGCAACTGTTGAACATTCGAAGGTCATAATACAAAATAACAAATGTTGTAGAACCAAAAATGTGTATCCTCGATACTAGAAGTTCTAGAACAAGAGTTTTACAGATAGTGTAGGTTGAGACGCTGAAAGGCAAGAGAGTAGAGAGACGGGAAGAGTGGAGTGAAATTGAGACTATTTGATGAGAAAGAAGAGCAGATCAAATTTCTTATAAGTAACGAAGTACCGAGACACAAAACTTTTTTTACTGCTAATAGTCATAAATACGAGGAAAGTAAAAAACTTCGGGGATACAAAAACGGCATCCACAAAACTGGAGCATCTCTACTAAATCCAGTATTTTACAACTACGACGATACAACAAGTTTAGTTCATTTAACCGATCACCTTATAACTTTGAAAAGAAGAAAGCTACACGAGAAACATCGATTGAACAATCTCCAGCTTTTAACTCACAATACTCAAAATTTCAGAAATGTTGATTGTTGGCATAGAACTTTGACCTTATCCAAATAAGTTGGTCTACCATTTCTATGTCACATTTATAGACCAACATGAAACGAGTAACTAAAGAGGAAATTAGAATTGTTTATTTTTATTTAAGATTTATTTTCTATTAAAGATTTTTTGAACTAATTTTCTAGGGTGCCACACTACATTCATGGCAACTATAAACAATATTTACGAGACATAATTTATAACTGGGGAAGACACGAAAGGAAGAAATAGCTGCAGTCATAAGTATATTTTAAATTATAATTAAAGTCTATAATAATATTTTACAACACTGCTGCATAAGGGTCCCTATTTATAAATAGTCTATTAAACTAGGACAGAAAACGAAACTTGGAAGGCCTCGGCCGAAGGGTTCCACTATGCCCTTTATGCATCAGTGATATTAAAACTGTTGTAATTAATAATTGATTAAGGGCTCTGACTGATTATATCCACTTCATTATTTGACTCGAATCTTATAATTTATTTTAATCAAAATTCTAATTTTATATTTATATAATTGTTTCTACGTTATTGGCTATTCCTTCCAGTAAAATTTCATGGTCATTCCTCGTTTTTTAACGTCAATTCGTCATACTGCTAATAATTTGTTTACATTCTCTAAAAAAAATCTTTAATTTTGATGGATATTAATTTAATCAGACTGTTTGTACTGAACTTTGAACTTCGAACTATGGGCAATTAAAAATAAGTCCGACATAAGTATTAATTTTACGCTTCAATAAGTGTTTTATTTACAAATAGTGTAGAATTTGCTAGAGATTAGAATTCCAGTGAGTGTAGAGGATCTGGGTTACTGCTGTGGTTTGATGTATTGTTTTTACCATTTGATTGTCTTATATTTTTTCTACACAATCTGCTGGCTGTCATTGTTCGTAGTTCTTGGAACAGAGAAGTTATAGCCCTTGAGTTAGTTGAGAGACGGTTGGAATGGAGAGCGACCGAAAAGGAAGAGTTAATAAACGAAGAAGGAAAACGGTTTGTAGCAGACCCAATCTGAGTTGAAAGAAATGAACGGAATTCCGAAGCAGTCTCTCGCAGACAAATGAAAAGCGCGGAATGAAATTTAATCTCCAAATATCGTGTTTTGTCACAGCTTTTTGTTCATCCCCAATGTGAACCACTCGATCGCTGTGCAAACGAAAACAATGCACAAGTCCAACTTCAGAGCAGTGCTGCTCCTTCATTTTCCATGACATCTAATCCTTCCCCATACAAACAGCTTACACACTGCGTATCCTTTTCTCATTGCCCATTATCAGTTCAAACTCTCAATATAAGAGACACTGGATATCAACTGAATAGCGGTGGTATTTATAGCTACTGCCTATTTCCAACTCTTTTATACTCAAAACCAACCAACATAACGGCACGGCACTTTTACAACCAATAAAAATATTTAGCATAATTTTACCCGTTAAATCTCAATAAAACTGATGTGGTTAAAAGTCAAGATAAAACATTAGTACATACACAAAGCTATTTAACAATTGTAAACTTTAGCTGCAGCAGAATGTCGAATTTAAACTAAACTTGCTCGTTAGAAAAGTTGTGGTTATTCATTATTTAAGAAAATAATATTATTGGCGTATTCATAACAGAGAAATGGACAAGCGACGCAAGATACGCACCAACACCTTTGAGACCTAAGCACAGAAGATGCAACAGAGATATAGACACAGGCAATAGATTTGTCTACACACTCACAGCATCAAGCTACATACCTTGAACGGCATTATGTAAATTGAAAGTGCTCAATTTTCAAGATTACACAACTCAGACGTAGGTTATTCGCCGGTTTAGATATTCTGTGCAATTCACGAGGAGATTTAATTTTGTCTCCAATTTCCTCCAACAAATAAGTTTTTAAATCTTCTATACAACTTTTCTACAGTTCTAAATTTTATTATGGATAAAGCGGTTTAATAAACGTACCAACAATTCCGTAGACTTAATGGAGGTTGCGTAGACAAGACGGAAATAAAAAAAGTTAGTGGTAGAAGATGGAAAAGACTTGAGATGGGCAAACGAAACGGTGCCTGGGAGATTCAGATCAATTGAAATTCAGTCAGGAAATGGAGAAGATTTCCTAAACGACCGTCTATCTCCACTCATCTCTATTTCACAAGTTTTGTAAACGAATATCTCTTTTCTTTTTTGACAAGACTTCTGCTCTTCTTTCTAAAGTCTAGACTCCAACCAGTCTCAATAGTCTCAAACGCAGAAATGTACTCCTGTTGCGCCGTTTCGGTATGATGTGAGATTTGAATACGATGTACAACCATACGAACAATTGCGGTTGCAGTAATTCGACCTCACTAAATAAATACGAGTGCATGCCATTCACAAATTCACAATACAGACATTCCAATACTCACTCAAGACAACAGCTGAAATAAATATTACGGGCATGTCTCTGCATACGCACTTATCTTTCATACTTGTCCTGCGTATGTAGACAAACAAAACGGGCAGTAGTACTGAAACAATAAATAAAAATGCGTACGAAAAATATAAATAATATCTGTACTCTGCACATAAAAGAATTCTGTACAAGACATCTTTTGAAAAAGTTTTTCTTTTATTACGCCCCAAGTTACAATTGCAATCAAAATTTATTGACTTTTTCACAGTTTGCATTTTTAAAAGGAAATAATCATTGAAGATTGTCCATTATTGAAGAACTTGTTACATTTGCCTAGCATGCATGTCATTTGTGTGGAAAGTCGATCTTCACTTGCAATTATTGTAGTAGGCATATAACTTGTCGCACTTCTTATCTCCTTTTTCTCCTTCGCTCGATGACCTTCTTGGGTGGTCCCTATAGTGGAGACGTTGGACCACCCAAAAAGTTCATCGAGCGAAGAGAAAAAGGAGATAAGAAGTGCCACAAGTTATATGCCTACTACAATACCTGACAAATCAGAATGACTACTACTACTGATTAGGGAGCATGCACATATTACGACACGGTCTTAGGGGTCCAAAATAATGTCTTTAAATTTTTTGTCTCAATCTATCAAAATATAGGGTTACCCTTTGGTTTTTATTTCCCTTTAGTAATTGATGAGTTGGAAGTTGAAAGAAAAGAATTTATTATCCAAGCAAAAAGGCTTTAAATACTCGAAGTGCATGTTCATAAAATAGTGTATTCTTCTATCGAATCTGTAATAGAAACGATTAGGTTAGATGCTAATCTCACAATTATGGAAGTTGGACTACCTGTTATTGAAAATTTGGTTTATTGGTAGCAATTTCCATTCATTAATGAGATTCAGTAAAGATAATGCAATGAATAAAGCTACTTTAACAAAACCTAGTTTATTTATTATGAATCATATATGAAAATATTTTATTAAGAGTGACCTAACAAGGGGATGGGGTTCACAATTTGTCACAAGGTGTGACACGGGGGAAGGAGCAAAAGAGGGCAAAATTTGCTTTACGTAATATATGCATGCTTCCTTAGTGAGAGAATGGAGAAATCGTTATCTTCTACCTAGGCGACTTCTATGAGAAGAATATAATATTCTGGACAGGTCAGCGATTTATTTAGTGGATGCGTTTGTATGCGTCCGTCACCAGAATGGTGGAACTCACAAGGAAAGTAACTTTAGCAGTCAGCGTTCACACCTGACAACAATGAAATATAAATATCTCTTAGGTACTCAATATTCGAAGAAAGAACTTCTGGCTACTCACATTGTCAATGTCACTTTACCTGAATCAGCTCAGCACTCACAGCACAATAATTCATTCAATGTGAATCTTCTGACAAGACAGCCAACACCACAGAAATTGCTGCTTCACACTTCACTTTCTCTTCACTTTCACGCAACTCTTTCTTAAATAGAATATAATTTTTCTTCTACCTTATTCATTCAGTTGTCGGCACTAAAACAAGCGTTTTCTTGTTTAGTCAGTTTTGTAAGACTGACTCATAGCTCAGCAATTGCAGCAAAAAGAATTAAAATCTCATTCTGCTAAATATATGCTCAACTATAACTTCAACTTCACTCAACTTAAGCCGAATGTGACCAATCATCCTGTTGAGTTCTGTCAGAAAACATTGCAATAATCCATACTCAAACAAAATGAAACTGTCAAAGGTGTGCAAACGCTCATTCCGAGGGAGGGAAATAATTACTGGGAGTTGCATTTTTCCCATTAAAATAGCCATAGAAATTGTAATAACATTATTGCTGCATCATCTCAACCACTTCATCCGACTTCCCACTCCCAAGACGGCAACGAGTAATGGAAAAGTAGTTGAGAGACAAACATGAAGCGTCCAACTTGGTTGCAAGCTACCTTATTACACTTATTCAACGTATATTCTAGTCTGTATTAATATTCTGTCTTGCTTGTCGTGGCTTCAGAACCACTAAAAGAGTTTTATCGCTATCAATGATGTACATACGACGTTGATAAAACCATTTCCGGTTTACCTAACCATCTTTCAACCAAATTGTGAGCTATGACTTAAACTATATTTAATCTGTCTGCATCATAAATAATAGGAGTATTAACAAGCCACAAACAAATCGAATGAATAATCAATGCCGGACATGGTAGAGTCCATAATTCTGTTTCCAATTGTTATAATCTGATTTCATTACGAAGTATGAAAGAGGTAGATTGGAAGTTAGAACTGTCGTAGCACTCACCATCAGTACAACTGCGGAACAAAAACAAGCAAGGTTACTGTGGCATATCTTACGGTATTTTCATTTAGAATTTTAAAAATGGGGCATGTTTAGTCCGTTGAATCTTAATTTGATACAATGTATATAATATTATTACTTGTGACACTAAAATGGTTGCAGAAAAAGTTGTTTATGCATTTAAACTGCTGTTATTATTAGTGCTTTCCACATTCAATCCACGAATATATGAAATAATCAAGTGATGAGCAGGGGTAGGATATTTATGTATTCGTGTTTCCGTGATATGTACATATATAATTTAATTTGTGCTAAACATGTATAAAATTCTGGAAAGTATAAGCCTTTTCGGTAAAGTTCCAAAAGGTTGATAACAATGATTTTTGTCATAATAGGCGTGAAAAATGAAAATTTTAAGCGTAATTTATACAACTTTTAGGTCCCATTTATAAAACTAACCACATAATTTTTCTTTAACAAACTTCACGAAAAGTTCAATTTGTTTTTAATTTTTATTTTGAAGTGACGTTTTTTAGCTTCGTTTGGGGTGAAACAAGCCACTACAAAGTTTGAGCTTTGTCTGTGAATGAATGTAGAATATGTTCTTACATAAATATCCGACCCCTGGGATGAGGCAATGGGACTAAAGCACACCGAATAAAGATGCACAAGCAGCATCCTCTTCTCAATAAAAATAGAGTAGGGTTGAGTCTTTTTTATTCTTTTCCTACGACGACCGTCCTTGGCCCAATTTCTGTCTACTTTCGGCTTCACAAGAAACACAACAAGCTGCTCCAAGTAATTCCAAGTAAACAACATTCGTTCCTAGTCGATATCAGCCTACAGAGGATACACCTTATACTTATTCTTCCTCTTCAGCCATCCTCTAATGAAACGGAATATTTTATCGTTTATTAACCATCTGTAGATGGTTGTATAGGAACAGGCGGTTCGGCTGTCTGTCAGTCTGTCTGTATGCATCAAAACTCAAAGGTAAAATTTGTTAAAATTTTGTGTACAATGAATGTACAATTCACGTCAAAGATGAGTCCATTGGTCCACATTTTCATGGCCCATGACACGTTAACTACATGACACAGATAAATCATATCTGCACATAGAATATGCAAACTACGACATAAACCGCGGTTTGATTTTTGTAGTAGAAACAACGCAGACGCAAAGGTATACTTCCAGACTGCTGAATTCTAACAACTCAAAAAGAGTATGAAAATTACATATTTTTATTTTCTAACAGTGCCTTCTTTAGTTTCGCCATTTTAAATATTACAAAATTATGATGGCTATTTGCACCCGATTGTGCACCTGTTCGTTCTCTGTAAGTCTCACCACTACATTTTCAAGATGTCTTAACGAGATGTGACGCCTACTAAACAGCCCATCTAATCTTTCATATATGAAATCAGAGTTTGTTTGAGTGCTATTCAGTTGTGATCTGCAATGCATGGAGTGAAAATGCGAATGTGAAATGCAAGTCAAATACATTCATTTTGTGAATTAAACATTTCCGGTCGCCCTTGGGTTTCTTCGTTTTTTCATGTTTTAATAAAATGCCTCATGGAGAATGAAAATCAAATTGAAATAAAACGATACTGTTACTGATAATATTGAGGAAACTACCCATCAACGTTCTCACAAATAAACTGTTATTAAAAATCGGGATTATACGTATTCGTTGGGGGCACGAGGGACCGAAAATTAGCCTATTGATCATGCAAAATTCAAACAGAATTTAAATCAAGACAGACGTTCTGACTAACCGTATAGTCATTAAAAATTGTACGAAAGTAATTTTACTAGGGTTTAGTGAGTCTGTCTAGGGGTGTATCTAGTATATTGTAATGGGGAGGGGGCTCGAGTCATCTGGCGGGAGGCTCAAAGCCAAAAACACGACGAAATTTGCGGCCTTCGGCTTCGAACAACAATTTTTTTCCGGAATCTATGGAGGGGGGAGGTTGAAACCCGGTGAGCCCATCGGTAGATACAACCCTGGGTCTACGTAGGTAGTAGAGGTATGTGATTTCACAGCATTCACTTTGGAGCTATTGCACTGCTTAAGGCTGCAGTTTTGCTGCTCATTATACATTATGGAACTTCACCCATCAATAAATGTTGACTGGAAGTGAGTACAAACCCGCGATAAAAAATTTCTTACAGATTATTTTTTTCCACTTTTTCTATCATTTTGATTTTTGAATAATTAAGTTTTACTTTGTTTATTTTGTGAATAAAAATGAACGCAGAAATTAGAGAACATGAGGTAGAAGTAAACATTGTAAGACAACTCATAGCGTGTTTATAAATAAATAATTAAACTAATGAATCTAAAACAAAATTGATGCCTTACAAGATAAAATTTACTTCAAGTCAGAAGTCACTTCCAGTCAAAACTATTTGACCTTTTGAAAATTTCAAAGATTGACTGGAGGACGAGAACAACGTGAAGACCAACGTGCAAAGATATCCGACAGTCAATGGTAGTCACCACAAAGCAGTGGCTAGGGCTGGATAGAATAGCAGAATTGAATGAATATTTATTTCGGTACAAATCAACAATTCAGTGTCTGTGACTCTAAATAACATCCGTAAACTGACAGTCTTTGTTTGCCATTTGTGATATTCATTTTATGTTCGTTCATCGATCGCTATTCATCGATCAAATTTGATTTTCTGCTAATTATATAGCTGGAATTAAATGACAATTTTATTTTCGTCTCGGCTGCTTACATTAGGTTTTATGGCAAAGTAGTGACGATACTGACCAACTTTTCCTTTACTTTCTCTCTTGCACGAGAGAAAGAAAATTGGATTATGAGCATAATATCTTTTTTGCTTTCACTTAATAAGTACTACAATTGAATTTTGTCCAGGGCAAGACGCGGATGATCGTGATTCATAAACTATTTCCATCCTGTGGGTGCATTTTCTTAGGAGTACGACGAGTATGTTACAAAAATTGCTAAAGGGGTCGGATATTTATGAATTTATGCTTTAATGATATGTACATATATATATGCAAAAATCGGCGAAATATTTGCTAAATATGTATACATTTTTTTTAAAATATAAGCCTTTTTCCGTATCGAAGTTCCAAAAACTGATAATAATAACCCCACTTTGTCATAATAGGCATGAGAACTAAAACAAATTTCTTAAATTAACTAATATTTCACTAATTCACTAAAATATGTTTATTTAGTAACATATTTTTTTCATCTAAAGTCCATAAAATTTCCTTATAATCAGCAACAAGTTTATCCAATTGTATATCTTGGTAAACTTACTTTCTTGGTAACTCGTTCCATGCAATAATAGCACAGAACTGTAATTGTACAGAACTTCTTCTAGCAGAATAATTCTATGAGCATACTTTTAATTTGGAAACGTTCTATTCTAGTGTATTGTATTGTAGATATTTCCAAACAATTCTCTGTACCACTATATCCTACATTCAGGTTTTTCCATGCCAATTTTATTAAAGGAATGATTCTTTTCTTTTCCATGGTATTTTTAACTAAACATTTTTCCGCTTATGTTTGTCGGCCTTATATCCGTAAGGAACATTTGGTTTGGATGTTCAGCTACAAACCAGAAGTGAAATGGAGACGAAAACCCTTAGTCAGGTTGAATGAGTGATGGAAAACAATAAAATGCAAATGGATATTTGATTATATTTTATAGATTCATGAAGCCATAAACAAGCGCGCCCTAGCTAACAGATCTGGCTAGGATAGAGCCTGTTTCTTTTGATGAAAATGAGGACGTCCTTTGTGGAAGTATTCATGTGTCATCTCTATAGATGCTCGTCTGTTTCTTTTATGTATGCACCCGGAAGATGTTGTGCACGGTGAATGTTCCGTCTAGCTTCTATTATTAGATGCATGTTTAAATATAACTCAGGAATACTTCGTCACTCCATAAATACACCATGCAAACTTTGTAAACCAAACGAGACTCACGTTGCAACTTATTTCAAATTCCAAAACGGAATAAACAAACAAATTTCATGGCTGTAGCTCCTAACGCCACGATCCTGAACCTAATCTTAGCTAACGGAATATTGAATGACAGAATTGCAATTTTGACCCGTGTTTTAAACATATAGGCCTAATAAATATAATAACAGCCACATAGTTTCCCATATATCGTTTAGGTTTACAAGCTCACAATTATTTTGTACAAAGCAGGTGGAGGCGGTTGCTAAAGAATTTGCTTGTTTTTATGCATAACACAAATGAAGGTAGTATTAGCTTAAAATACTTGCATTGAGAGAAAGCAATTATGAAGTTAGTGTAGAAAAAGTGGAAGCCACATTCGTAGCAGGAATTGTGCAAGGATCTGAACTAGGCGAACATACATTGAGAAGGAATTGAATGGATTCAGTTGTAGACGACTACGCAACGCTTTGTAGCAAATGACTTGCGGGAGACAATACGTGATGCAAAACGGGAACGTAGCGAAAGAGGAATTGATTTGAAGTCCTCCTTATTGAAAGTCTCACAATCAGTCATAAGTCTTGCCTAACGTTGTAGACCTATCCTAATCTAATCACACCCGACTGACGCTAAACACTTCACGTTGACCTTGAAGGGGACCTGAACTCGTGTAAAGTTCGTTCGAGTTCAGTTTATCCTTTGTCAACCAATTATTGGCGTGTTTTATGCAAGAACTGTTGGCGAGTGCAGGGAATTGAAAGTGTTCGTTGAATTAAATGACTCAACTGCCACTCAGCCCACACATGTCACCCGCACAGTTTATTTGCTTAGCAAATTTTTCGTGAAACAGATTAACACTCAGTCAGTTTCAGTTTTTTATCTCTGTTTATATTTCCCTGCATTTTATGCCCATGAAGTATTTAATTGGGAGAGTATGTCTGCTTTAAAGCATTTCCAATTGGTCTGAGTGAGATCTTTTGGGTAAACTGAAATTATCTTTACTGTTGGTACAAATGACCAAAGAGATTAATTAGCTACGTTCTACTTCCCAACACAAAATATTTATCTTGCTGGAACAAATTATTTGCCCTACAAATAGACAAGATTAAACTACTTAAAAACGACAACCTTCGCGTTATTTTTATTTTGTAGCGGAAACTGGGCTTGTCGCAGCACACCGTTGGTTTATTAAAAGACACTCCGTCCCATTAACAGTCAGTGCTATTCCAAGTATTTGTGGTTGTGCGTATTTAATTCTCTACTTCCACTTGTGGAGCAAACAGTCTACAGCCTACCTAACATCTGCAATGTGCGATTACATAAATCCTTCCTTAGAGACCATTCTATTTTTCTTTGCTTGTCTTCCTATAGACATTCGTTAATTACTGACTGAGTGAGTGTTTTCCCATAAAATAACATAAAAAACTGCACATTGGTTTTCATAAAACAATTAGTCGCGATTGACAAATATTTATTTACAATTAACTGGTTAAATGTCAGAATGAAGGGAATCGTAAATATTTCCTAGTCATCACAGTTATGTTCATCACTTTCTTTTCCTACATCCGCATTCCATCTCCACTGCGTCACACTTTGATCGCACAGTTTCATCTCAAAATACGCTTTCATTGCATACAACCCATTCAATGCCAATTCAATACCAATTCTGTACCTTCTTGGAAAATAATTTAACTAACACCAACCTAAAGAGAAACAAAATCTTTAAAAGCAAAAAATTATGCTGTGTAGGATCTGGACTTAAGGAAAGAGAGTACATGCTACGTAATAAATATTACACTTCGAAGGAAGCTGGAAATCTTAACAGGACACTCCAGCATTTGAAAAGTATTTGGGGAAGAGAAAACAAAGGGAAAAAATAATACGACAAGAAGCTGCAAAGAATAAATCTGAAATCAATAAAAGCAATTTCGTCACGGATGTTATGTCCGGGTCTCTCATGCCATTAAAGCCATATGATGTGGAAACCGTTTAGCTTTCACCTATTAACCTTCTAAACAACTCACAGTTTCTCTCTTTTTTCTCTGTTTTTTCTGTGTTCTTTCTCACTCTGTAAAATTGATCAAACGTCCCGTACATTTCTGACGTATTTTGAGGCAGTTGACTACCCTCCCGACGCACGCATTTGAAGTGAATGTTGCATACGTCCAATATTTCTCTTCCATCCTGATTTACTTAAAATTAGATCCACTGACATTGGCTCTATGTCAAGTTCACAACACAAGGCAACGCTCAAGGAAAGTTTTCAGTTTAATCCTCTGTCCTGTACAATGACTTTGCATTCTCACTGTACTCAACCACACCAACAGCTAAAATGCTCATACCAACTGCTTCATACATCAGTCCTACACATTCATACATATAATACTTTTCTAATGCGGAAGGGAATGCAATTTGTCACATAATGCTGTGACAGCTTACAAGTGACTCACTTCAATTGGAAAAAGAGCACATTTCTTATTTACTTTCCAATAGCTGTAATTTTAAAATGAAATTGTAAAATGAGGTTTTGTATCATATATATATAGGTATGTATATGTATATATATATACATATAAGCACGTATGTATTTTATAATTCACTTTAAAACATTAGGCTCAAAATGAATGTATTTGAACTTAAGTGTATCCAGACTAATTATAAACCATATTGACTAAAATTGTATTATATATTTTTATGTCTATTGGGAGAGATCAGCTTCGGTTGACTAGTATGACAATAAAGCTTCTACAATACAATACAATGCAATACAATTTATTGCAATCTAAATATTTTGAAATGGGAGAAGTATTAACAGTAGTCTGGTTCTCAAATTTCGTGGACTCCTAATGGAAAGAGTAATGTAATACTTGTAGATCAGAGTAGGATGTTTATCCTTTATTTTCCGTTACTCAATGTTCAAATCGCAGGCATTAGGCATCGTAAGATGTCTACGTAGGAAGGACCACTGTATTTTGTCCGTGTGTCCGCCCGTCTTTGCAGACGATTACGCAATAACGGTTTGAGACTATTGATTCAAATTTGCTACACGTACCTTGCGCAAATACAAACACATACTTATGTGTATGTATGTGAACGTAAAGGAGATCTTAAGAAAAACGCATAGTAAAAATAATCTAAAAGTAAAAGTTATATCTATGTGTGATCTATAAATACGTGCATAGTTTTAAAACGCTCGCAAGTACACTCGATTGTTATTGATTGATTTTAGTAAGGAAACATCATTCACGTGGGGGCGTTATACATTTTTATGTTCTGTTATTTTTATTGGCGATATATAAATACAACGATTCTTGGTCACCGGTAACCACCCAAGTTGCGAAAGTCAAGAATGCGTGTACAGGAAACGGAAGAATGCATTCCGGAATTAAAGTTACAACGAGCCATCTGCGTGAACATATTCTAACGGCCCTCTTGTCTCATTTTTTACCTGCATACAAAATTTAATGCAGAGTGTCTTACTGCTACTCGAGTAGCACAACTGCACCCGGGACACTCAACCAAAGTACCGAACTGAATTGAAGCCAGGCAATATCTTTTCGCTCACGAGTGTCAAAACAAAATGTATCAAAATGGCAAAGCAGCAGAGCTGGAACAAATACTTTGACTCGAAATACTCAAAATACAAAATATAGTACTTTCGAATCCAAAAATATAAAACACTCAAAATACTTTCACGATTTTACAGCTCGAAATAATTAAAATGCGAAATAGTCAATCTAGAAATTTTTAAAAAAACTTGAAAATACAAAATACAATATGGTGATTTAAAAATATTTTGCGAGTATTTTGAGCATTTTGACAAACTATTTGGTCCATTTCTGCAAAGTTTTTGATATGGTATAAAAACAAAAAATCATAACGGTTGAAAAAAGTATTTTGTACAATTAAAAATTGTGATATTAATTTATGAAGCCTTCCTCAGTTTGAATACATTTATTCTGACAAAGCCGTGAGTGAAAAGGAAGTTTCGGTGCGTATTTTGAATAGATCTGTTGCTGATTGAAATGATGAAGATTTAGCATGTTTGCAGCTAGGACGGGAGGTTGTTTTGATAATTTGAAAGGAAAAGTTGAGTGAAGACAAGAGCGGCAGAAAGAAGATTTGACTATATCGGAGTAATAGGACGTAAGTGGTCTTGAAGAGCTTAGGCTTAAGTTGGGCTAGGAGTTGCGGTGCTGGGAAACTGGAAACAAGAAATCCGGTTTGGTTGAGATTGTTGGTACACGATAAAAAGCGGTGCGTGCACGGGCAGCGCAGCGGTACAGAAGAAGCAGGGCCGGAGAGAGGAAGATGGAAAGAGACACAACTTATGGCTGCAGTTCTCCAACCTCAAGACCTTGAGAGTGAAAATAGAATCCGGCGTATATGGCTAACCTTCGAAATATGCCAATCGTGGACAAACCACGGCTCTTCGCAAAATATAACTTTCCATCCGCTCAAACTGCACGAAACGCCTTTCGCCAAAGGAAAATTAGCAACGTTCACAATGCTCTGCATTCAACGTGGCTCAAGTCGTCTTGCAGAGCTACACATTCACAACCTGCAACCCTTTGCCCTCCTAAACACAATTGCAAATCAAATACACAATGCAAACACACGCTCATTCAATCTCTGCGTGATGCACACAACTTTCTCTCCGCTTCAGCTTCACACATCTGAATCTTCAAATATTCAACCTTAGTCAGTACTACAAATTGCCATTCGGACACACATGACACGAAAATCTTCCCATGTTCAACCAATGCTTTCGGTTCACCATATTACAAAGTAAGGACTACTCAAATGTTCAGAGCCACATATTACTTCCTTCTCCCAATATTTTTAAAACAGTTACTGGCTTCCATTTAAATGACTACTTAGAAATAACATCCATTCTTTACATTTCAGTTAAGGACTCTTTCTTCTAGAAGCTGTCGTTCAAAGCAAATTGGAACCATCATTGAATAAAAATAACACTAATAATCTTTTTTATTTTTCATTCTTTATTCATGTTTACCTTGAAACACGGAATTGAACGCCCTTACTTGTATAATCGTCGCCTTTCACAGCTTTCTCCTAATAACATTCGGTTATTGTCAATCACATTGTAACTCCTTGATTGATTTATGACAATGATTTGCGTGAAATCTTCATTTGATTTATTTCTCATCCTGATAATAAAAATTTCGAAATTAAGCACTAACCCTAAGTAAAGTTGAAGATACTGAAGTAAAGCTGAAGACTGGATACATGCTTAAACTATGTCACTGCCTTATTCTAGTGAATTGACAGAGGGAGAATGTGTAAGATGAAGTCTTGTGCTGCCAACAGCTGTCCATAAAACGGTTTAGCATTGCATGGCAGGGTCCGACGAATAAATATAAATGCACATGATAGTGAAAGCATTAGGAAAGGAATTTGTGAAGGAAGTACGTAAGAAGTTTGGAATGACACTTTCATGAAGCTGCATGTTCTTCCAGTTTGCACGTTTCTGCGAATTCTACATCCACGCAAATGATTCCACTCTGGTCGCCCACTTCGGAAATGGAAAAGCAATTCATGTGGAGCTCACACTCATTCAAGGCAAGACGCAATGCAATGAATGTAACGGAAGGAAATCGATACAGCAACACTTTTCTTTCCATCATCTTTCTTTCCCCAGTCCTTTCTCCTCACAAACAATTCTCCCTTCAATTTTATTTCTTCCTTCATTTCAACAATGCAAGGGGACACCAAACATCAAAAGTTTAACTACCCATTACAGTCTATGCTTTAAAATGTAAATTAAAGTGAAACAATGCAACAGCTGACTATGAATGACTAAAAAAGCGTCTTTTTCCCGAAAAAGGGAAAGTCGTCTGTCGTTAAAATGAGTCTTCTGTTACTTAAAAGTGAAAGTTTTCAGTTACTTAAAAGAGAAAGTCGTCTGTCACTAAAGAGAAAGTCTTCTGTTACTAAAAGGGAAAAATTTTGCGTCTCTGCAATACAACTAAAACACCCAATGTCTGCACAGATATTGGGTACTTTCGGATACAGTTTCGGATACTGTCAGTGTTCCCATCAATTCTTCATTTTCGAAGTGTATTACAAAGAAGGTTTCATCCTGGTAGTGATCTAGCTATTACTTTTATTTTTATTGTATCAAATAAAAATAGAAGTTTCTCTGCAAACTCTATCACTTTGTCCCAAAAATACTTTTTGCGGAACTCCCAAAAAGCGCTTGATGTAATTTTGTAATTGTTAGTTACTTGCATTTTACGTCTATCAACTCTATGAACTTCTATAATTTGTCTTGATTAGTACAATGTCAATCTATCAGATATTGAATAAAAATGTTCTTCTGCACGAAAAACCTCCACCTGAGTTTTCACAATGCTCAAAACGGCTACAAATATTTTCATATGAATAGTTTACAATTTGAGTAGTTTGATTTTTGTACAAATATGTCTTCTGTCTGCTTTTGTCTAGTCAGCGCCTCTATTAGATTCCAAATATTAATATTAGCTGACTTCTTGTAAAGCAACGCAAATGTAGATGGGAGTGAGCAATGACCAAGTTCAAGGGCACTTTGCGTGAACATTGAAATGAAATGACACGAATGAAAGGTGACAAGAACAGAAGGCCATTATCGATTTAGCTGGAGACAGCAAAACCGTAATCACACGACCACCGTTCATTGAAATCATCAACACTCAATTCGCTACTTATCAAGAACTTTCGTACAAAATACCGCAACATGGCTATGGAAGGACCAAATCAAACGTGATGCCATACACTTCAAGCATGCAGATGTCACCAGCTAGACTGGACATTGTATGCACGGCAATAAAGGAGAGTCCAAAAGATTACAGTAATTTGCTCATACATTCAAATTCCACCAAGAAACATTTTTTGCACTGCACAAGAGAGTCCGTGGTCGTATTTGCTCCTTTTGCAGAATAATTGATCAAGTCAATCTTAAAATAAATCTCATTCGACCATATTTTCACTACATGAGGCTATTAGATTCAGTGGCTGTGATGGGGAAGAGAACTTTTGTTTCTAAAGGGTTAGAACTCACAACGATTCACAATGCAAAAGGAAATGGATTTCCATTGAGGCAAATTAGACTGGGCGCAGTCATTATAATTTTGGAACGGAAGGAGCCTTATACGGAAATACAATGAAATGCACTGCAATACAGCAACCCACAACTGCATTTGGCATTATTAAGTAACGAATGTTACTTGTACAAGAATGCGTTTTGCGTCTGGTCGTCTGTCCGTCTGTCTGTTCGCACGATAACTCAAGAACAGTTTGAGATAAAGATTTCAAACTTGGTCAACGAGTTCTAGTTGTCCATTGGAAGGCTAAGTTTGAAGATGGGGTCAATCGATCAACTCCTTCATGACTTTTGACCTTTTAGACACACTACTGCGTTAATACAGCCTCAACAACGCACTGAAGTTTAAATGCTACTCTGTGAATTTTACTTACGTTTGAAAGTGAAGACCGCTAAATTTGAATTTTGCCAATGCTTGATTTTGATTAACAAACATTTTTAACCTGACATTTTTAAATACAGTTATATTGCTGCTAACACGGTTTCACAGTCAACCTAATCGGATGTCACAGTCTACCTAATCGGATGTCACAGTTTACCTAATCGGATGTCACAGTTTACCTAATCGGATGTCACAGTTTACCTAATCGGATGTCACAGTTATGGTTACTGTGTCATATTACTAGTTCATATCAAAGTGTCACTGTTACATTCGTTACTTGTTTACACCCATTTTGCAATGGTGTAACTTTATTAATGTATCTTGCGATACATTAATCATCATAGTTACATCATACCTGTTCCTATCTTGCGATACATTAATAGGAACAGGTATGATGTCCGTCTGTCTGTGGTCTGTCTGTCGTCTGTGCACAAAAGTAGTACTGTCAATGGATCGGGTTGGTAGTGGTGGAAATGGATCGGTTAGCAGTTTTTGGGGTGATTAGATGGCGATACATTTTTCACATGCGTTGGTTGTAACGGTTTATTTTATTTGGAATCAGTGATAATTGCTTGGTAAGAAGTGTTCTTCCCATAAGTCACTCTAGATTATTACAGCAATGCAGCAATATAATAATGCATGCCAAGGTAACTACGAGTGAGTATGAATTACAGGATAAGATAATTACGAAGTATGAATATTCGAAGAAATCTCAAATGAACAACTTACCGTGGTAGTTTAATTTCCAAGAGATCAAATATTGAATGCTTATTGAATATATTGAACCGTTTGGCACCCCGACTCCCTACTATGTTACGTGTCAAAATCTTAAATATTGAAAAAGTTGTCATTTTGAGATTTTGTCATCTATTCTACTTCCTTATCCCCACCACTCGTTGTACTAGTCTCCATGATTGCATGTTATAAAGCACAAACCCAATAATACAATTTTAGCGAGTGTGCAGTCAAATTCCTTTTGAATATGCCCATAATATTTTTTCCCGAGTGTACTCTTAATCAGGTGAGTAAATAGTTACAATGAAAATAACATGTAAGATGGTATTTGGGTTGTTGATTATGAGACTTTGGTAAATAACAAAAGAATATCTAACATAAGAGTGTGTAACCCATTCATCAGTCAAATTTATGAAACCAGCATGAAGCAATCTTATGACCCCACGAGTCTCATACTAGTTGGTATAATACAACGATGACAATTGACATGACTATGACATTTACCAATTGTCATAGTTACATTAATAGTTGTTTGATTTACCCTTTACATATTTCTGGGGAAATAGCCATATGAAACCAGACGCTTTGTATTTTAAATGGCCAAGTTTTAGAATCCTCGAATTTAATTTAAATTGGTCATGTAAAATACAGACTTCTGGTCTCATGACTATTTTCCCCTGAGTCTGCCATTACTCAGATAAAACAAACAACTAAGGATTGTAACTGTAACTGTGACAATGATGATGAGACAATGGTGATGAGACTTTTACCATTCAATCTGTATGCTGCTACCAAATTTTCAGAGAAATTGATTGAATTCTCAATGGCGTATTTAAAGGGCAGCCCGGGCCCAACATTTCGAAAAATGGGTTATTTGTAGCCGAAGGCCGCAAAATAAGACCTATGCAGACCCCAAGATTTCTCGGGTCACCCCGTTCCAAATCCTAGATACGTCCTGGTGCAGGAGCTGGTATATTTTTCTATTTAGTTATCTTCATAGTAATACATGTACCTATGTCGGGTTAGGCCTGACCTGGCTTAATTTTTCTATTTGATTTCAGGCTAATAATTTTTAGCCCGGGGTTAGGCAAGATTTGAAAAAGTCGATCGAAGTCTATTCATAGTACTTATTAAGTAGCGCAAGCTACTTTATAAGAATGGTGTCTACGTCTGTCCGTCCGTGACCGCTATAACTCACGAACGGATGAACACAAATCGTTCAAACTTCTCATTTGTGATCTCCGGGTCACAACAAAGGTCCCATTGAAAAATGGAGTCAATCTGTCAACTCCTTCATGACCTTTGACCTTTTAAAATAACTACTATTGACACAGTCTCAACAGTGCACTGTAGTTTATATACTGTGATTGTAAGTGTAAGTAAGTGATTGTGATTGTGTGTAAGTTATTCTATTTATATTTGGAAGTGAAACCCGCCTAATTTGAAATTTGAATACGACCGCTAAAATTCAAATATTTTGAGAAATGTGAATTGTTGCTTTTAAATGTAATTAGAATAGCTATTCGGCTGCTAACTTATTTGACAACCACTTTGGTGACTTATCATTAGTTAATACCAAGATGCAATACAGTCATAGCACATATTCGCCCCTCTATCCTCAGGTGGTGAAGAGTGGACCATTTATACAGAGATTTGCAAAATAAGCTTTGGGACAGAATTG